>JBCFYV010002918.1:0-61852 GCA_039000515.1 Timema cristinae
AAAAGGAATGGAAATAGAACAAAGTGACATGCGCGATTATTACAATGACTAATAAATGAAACATGAAAGTGCAATGGAATTGGAAAAGAAGAAGTGATCATAACAAGCGATTATGCATTAAAGACTAATAAACAAAATATAAATTTTCACTCTAAATTTCTATCTGCTAGAGATTCTATGTTTTTTATAGGGTAGTTAAAATAACAGAGGCTTATTTTGGGGAAATATTAGCTTATTAAAATAAATGTCAATCTTATTAACTTCTTTGTAATTGTTAGTATAATTTTAACATCTTTAAAGATATGTGTGTTGAAATAATTTTTATTATTTTTTCTATTAAATGTTTTTTTAAAGTTATATTTATAATTTAAAAACCATTATTTCCATTTCTAGACTATTTCTAAAGGTATTAACTAGGTACCATATTTATAAAAATGAGTTTCATTCTTATTTTTAAGAACACTTTTTTTACACTTTTTTAAATTATAATATGTGGTATTTACATTTTATGTTTGTTTTGACTAGTGTAGTGGTTCTCAAACTTTTTTTCCGCATAACCACATAACTATTAAAAATGTCATTAGGATAGAGCTATGTCTCACAGTGATATAAAGCAATAAAAAATTACAATTGTTTTTGAAAGTATCTATTAGTTACCCGCCTCGGTGGCGTAGTTGGCTAACGCGCTTGTCGTGTTGAACTACACTACTGAGGACGGGGAGATCGAGTTCAAATCTCGGTCGGGTGAACTGGGGTGGTTTTTCCTACATGGTTTTCCACTCTCCCTCCACGCAAATGCAGATTCACTTCTTCTAATTCAACCTTCCCAATTCCTAATCCATTAGCGTTATTAGTACTTAAGGCGTATAACCTGAACGGGTAGTAAGACGCGGTGCTAAATATATAATATAATAAATAATATATATCTATTAGTTATTTATAAAAAAAAGTTACAATATTCTTAAAGTCTAAAAATTCAGTGAGAAGATGATGCTGCATGCTTGAAACAAGCGATAAGGTGTCAGGTTCAGTTTTATTATGAATTTTTTTATTGTTGCCATAGCAGAAAATCTAGTATTGCATGTCAGCTTGTGTACCACCAGTGGTATGCATACCACAGTTTGAGAGTCACTGGACTAGTAACATTTAAAATATACAACTTTACTTTTAAAATAAACAAATATATAGGTACCTTTAAACATTTAAAAATCATAAATATACTTGAATTCAACTAAAACTCAACAAAAACAAAAAACTTGCAGATCTCATTAGTTGATTTTGATCCACCTTTTCATGAAGCTTCCAGGTGTCGAGTCAAATTGAGCCGAGCTTGGATTTAGTGAATATAGTCATAGCTGTTTGGAACACTAACTGAAAGAGTGGAAGAGATTGTGGATTTGATGGATGAGAAGATTGGATGTCTGGCCCTGAGTGAGACCAAGTGGAGTGAAGTAAGGAATGGCTTCATTCTTAATTGGATGGGGAATGATGAAGGGAAGAGAAACAGAGTAGCTTTGTAGTGAGAGAAGAGTTGCAGGCGGAGGTAGTAGGGATTAACGATAGAATGATGAAGATGACAATAAATGACAGAGGAAAAAAGGTGGAGATGATACAAGTGGGGTGCCCAGCAGAAGAAAAAGACAAGTTTGAGAAGCCTAGAAAGGCATGGGAAACGAGTGTCAGATATAAATGGGTGATCTGAATGCAAAAGTAGGAAAAGAAAATAGGGTTTTGGGTGAGGTTAAGGAAGGAAGGATGGGAGAGAGACATTAGGAGGGAAAAAAGACTTGGAGAATGTGCAAAAAATAAAATGAAAGGGCAAAACAGCGGGTAAAAAAAGGGAAAAAGAAAGTCATAAAACACTAATACAAGGGAAATGGGGAGCAAAAGTCTTTGATAGATTACTGTATCAAAAGGGAGAAATAAAAAAGGAAGACCGAAACATCATAGTAACCCCAAGGGTTTGTCCTTTTAGATAGCGACCACAGGTTTTTTGGGGGCAGACAAAGGGATGGGAATTTTGGGAGAAAGGTAGTAAACAAGAAAAAAAGAATAAAATGGGAACAAAAGATGAAGAGGAGACAGAGCTTACCTAAGAAAAGCAAAAAGATTAATATCAAAGGATGAGATTCAAAGTGCAGAGGTTTGTTTGGGAGGGGTTTTAAAGAAGTCTGGTGGAAGCGGCAGAGGAGGTATTTTGGGAGGACAAGCCTGAGAGGAAGTGAAATACATCCTGGGGGAAAAAAAAAATGACTTGGTGAAGTAAGCAATAAAAAGGAAGAATAAAGCGTTCAGAAAAAATTTTAAAAAATAGGAATAAGAAACATAATATGGGGAGAAGATGAAAAAAAAAAGCGAGTTGTAGGGAAAGGGACAAAAAGGTTTGGGAAGAAAAAAAAGTACAGAAATGATGAAACTAACGTTGAATTAATAAGAAGGTGTTAAAAAAGGCTAAGTAAAAACGGGAAAGAAGAGAAAAGACAAAAAATTAAAATTTAAAAATTTAAAAGGACGGAAGGGGAGGGGGAATGAAAGCGAAACAAAGGAGCAGGAAGACGCAAAAGGATGAAAAAAGGGGAAAGCACCAGGTGTGAAAAACCCTTTTCGTGGTGCGAAGGAAAAAAATAACCGGAAGACCGAGTTTAAAACAGTTTTTCCCAAGAAAGGGACGGGAAAGAAACAAGCCCCCAAATTATAGGGGGATAACAATGATGTGGCCCGTACAAAAATATAAAGAAACTGGAAAAAAGAATAAAAAAAAGAATGAAAAAGGTGTAGAGAGAACCCCCGGAGGATTTGGGGAACATGGGGCTAAAAAAAATTAGCTGAGGGAAAAGACAGTATAAATTTTTGAAACTTGGTAGGGGTATTTATAGATGAGGAAAAGGGCAAAAATAATAGTTTGGATACAAATAAATTTTTGGAAAGAAAAGAGAAACCAAAGTGAAAAAAAGGTTTTTAAAAAGAGGGGAAAACAAGCATAAAAAAACCGGGAGTTGAGTTAAATGGAGAGGGGAAAAGGGAAGGAAAGCCCCCCAAATAAAAAAAGGAGTAAAGGGCGGGGAAGTGCCCTTTCACTACTCCTATTAAAGGGAAAAATAGAAAAAAAACAAAATGGAAGGAAAACTCGTCGAGAAAAAAATGAAACCCCTAATGTTTTGCAAATAACTTAATGGTGGGGGGGGAAGGGGAAAGTACAGGAACAACAAACGGGAAAGGAAGAGGAGTAAAAGATGTGGAATGAAATGTGGCATGGAAAAAAGTGTGAAGGGGTGGAAATTTTTTTTTTAAAGGGAAAACATTCGTATTAAATCACTTCTTTGCGATAAGTAAATAGTTTAAAAATGAAAATTTCCCCAAAATCCCCTTTTAAAATATTCCAAAAAAACTTTTTACACTACTCAATTTTTAAAATTTTTTGGGTTTTTAAATTATGGGAAATTTTTAAAATTTAAATAATAAAAATAAAAGCCCCAACCGGTTTTGATAACCCTTTTGTTAACATTTTTTTTGATTTATTCATTCAACTCTGGAATTTTGGGCCGCTGTTTTCAGATAAATTTTTTCCGAAACCCCTTTGACTGTAAAAAGAAGATAAAATAATTCCTTTTTCCATCAAGAAATGCAATTGGTTTGGGGCTTTTTTGTCCACAGATCAATCAATTTCTCAAACTGTAGCTTTTTCTTTAACACATAACAGCCCCCCCCCTTTGACTTTTAAAGCCCTCTTTTTTTTAAATTTTTCCTTTGATCACTAATTACTTTTTTGAAAACCCATTTTAGATAATCTACATTTGCCAAAATTTATTTGCTTGAAAACAACCCCACTTATATATTTGTCCAAAATTTCATCATACAAAAACCTCACCCGCTAGTAAGTTTTTTTTTTTAGTTTTTCCAAAACCCTTTTTTTTTTTTGACAGAAAATGCACGTTCCCCCGATCTGTGAAAATCTATCCCTTGACCATAAGACAAAAACAAAAAAAATTTTAAATTACTTTCCATAAACCCCAATAGGTACTTTTTTGGTTGCCAAGGAAAAAAAAAAAAATTAAATCTACCCTTTTGGGGTGTTCCTATTAAAGGGTTTTTAAAAACTTTCAAAGGGGAACTGGTGACACTTTTTTGATAAACAATTTGGAACTAATTTAAACGCTGCTTTATCCACATGTAACTGACACTTATCTTGCTCAAGCTTTTTTGAAGCAATCTTGTAAATGTTCCAACGTTTTCAGTTTGTTTAAACATGGCTTAAACTAGGGCCCAAGGGTATCAGGAAAATCTCCCACAGGTTTTTTTAAAAAAAGGATTTTTGTCTTGGGATTTTTTTTTTTCCCAAATCTTTTAAATAATTAAAGGGTTTTCCAGGTTTAAGATCAAATCACCTTTTTTCTTTCCTTGTTTTAAAAAACAGTTTCAATATTTTTGGGTCAACGGGAAATAAACCAATCGGGCTGTTTTTTCAAAATTTGGGGATATTTTAAGTCCTAAAAATATAAAGAAAATAGTTTTTTACCCCTTTCTCCATCATTTTGTTCTTTGAAAAATTTTAATTTATATAAAAAAACCCTTGAGGTGTGTGATAGAAAAAAAAATAAAGTGAGTGTTTCAATGTTCAATATAAATTACCCAAAAAAAATTTAATCGGGTGTATCAAGACTAAAAAAATATATTTTTTAACCCCAAAAATTGTTTTAAATTTTTTCCCTCTGGCTAGCCCCTAAATTTTTGGGATTTTTATATTATTCCAAAAGGCACAGGGTTTTTTGAAAGATCAAAGGGTTTTTGGCAAAAGGGATATCAAATTTTGGCGCTAATTTTTTCAATAGCGTCAGCAGTACCAAAAAAGTCATAGGGTTACTGTAAAAAGAGCGGTTCTTAGCGATTTAAATTTTTGGGGCAATAAACAACACACCCAAAACCTTTCCAAAAACAAAAAATTGTAAAAATAAATATTTTTACCTTTGGGTTTTTTTTTTCCAAATTTTTATGCACTTATTAAAAAATAAAAATACTCACAAGTAACAAATTTTTTAAACCATAAAAATAAAAAAATTAGAAATTTAAAACCTTTTTTTTAATATCAATTTGTTAAGATATTTTAAAATATCATTTTAAAAAATTTAAAAGAAAAAATGTAATAATCCATTCCCACGAATAAAAACACAACTTCTAATTTAGTTTAAACAATAAACGGGGTGTAATGAAATAGTTTTTAACCCAAAGGGGAAAATTTGAAAGCTTTGGACCTTTAAATCATTCAAATTTAAATTCCCATATTTTAAAAAATATTTTACATAAAATTAAAACCCATTTTTTAAATTTTAATTTAAATTTTAAAACCCCTATTACGGGCGCTTAAATCACGTTTTTCCCTCTAAATTTTTTAAACTATTTTTTAGTTCGCGCCTCGTGGTACGATGGCAGCACCCACGGGAGCTAAACTTAAAAAATGTAACGTTTTTTTAAAGTAATCCAGAAATTAAAAAATTTTTTTAAAAAGGATTTCCTTTTTTCGAAAAACATCCACCCGCAATAGTTTTTTTGGGTTCTAAGTTTTTAGGTGGGGTAATTTACCTTTTAGAAAGGTTCCTTCAGAACTTCTATTGAACCCCAGATTTGTATTTTTTGAAAAATTCGAATTTTACTGTCAATCAGCCCTTTGGTCTTGAATGGACGTGCTTTAAAGCAAACGGTGTTTTATAATTTTGCTAGGGGGGCCCTCGACATAAATCGTGGTTTCGTTAGAATTTTAAAACCCAAAAATTTTTTTTTACAATTTAAGGAATAAAAAGATACCCAAATTTAAATGTAAAAATATTATCTTTTAAATTAAAGTCTAATGAAAAGAACGGGGCAGTAAAAGTAAAGCACATAGTTGCAAATTTAGAAACGATGTTTTTAGGGGGGGGGGATGACCTTAAATGATTCGGGTTTAGGGTAATAAAACAAAAAGCTTTCAAAACGTGGGGGGGAAAATGTAAACAAATGATTTTACAACCCCGGGGGCCTTTTATACGTCAAAAAAAAAGAAATATAGCAAATGGCGACACAAAGGGGGGGTTTTAAAAAAAAATTTGGCAACAAATTAACATTTGCCGCGAAAAAAACGAAACGTAACAAGGGTAACTAACGCCCCTAAAAAATAAACAAATGAAAAATTTGTTTTTTTAACCCCAAAGGGTTTCTTATTCTAATTTTTTTGCAGAACACATTATTAGTAATAAAAATGCTCACGGGTAAAAATTTTAATAATAAATAAAAAAAAAATTTTAACAGATTGGAGTTTTTTAAATTTTGATTTTTAAAAGCTCAAAAAAATGAAATATCAGAAGTAAAAAACCCTCACAAAAAGCCAAAATTTTTTTTTTAAATGGTAACAATTTTTTTTGTAAGCATGAAACAAAATTTTCCACTGGCAGGGAATTTTTTCGCTCAAAAATTTCAAAAATAAATTTTAAATTTTATATATTTTTTAAATATTACATTTACTTAAAAGTTAAAAAGTATTTTATTATTTTTAAATTTAGCCCCGCGTCTTACTGCCCTTTGTTTATCCGCTTTAAGTACTAATTAAGCTAATGGATTGGGAAGGGGGGAAGGTTAAAATTAGGGGGAATTTGAACCCCCTTTTGTGTGGGGAGGTGGAAAACAATTTGGGAAAAACCACCCCATTCCCCCACCAGTTTAAAACCCCTCGATCTCTCCGTCCAGCGAGGGTTTAAAAAATTAAATTAAAATAATTTTAAAATTTTTCCCTTTAAAAAAAAATCCCTTTCCCTTTGAAACCCCCAAATTATTTTTTTTAATCAAATTTTAAGAAATTTTTTTTTTCTTCCAAAAAATTCTCAATTACTAAAAACAATTTTTGTGCGGTTTAAATTTTGGATAAATCCAAATGATACCCCAAAAAGCGTGTGCTCATTTGTAAAAAAACAATTTCACGGGGGAAAAACAAGTTCAAGGAAAAGGTAGTAAGCCTATAATTTCGGGTGAAAATTCTGATGCCTAAAGTTGTGGTTTTTACACGAAGTTTTCATCTCCCAACGATTAGCGGGAGTAGTGTGTTCAAATAAAGTTGTGCAAAAAAAAAACAAAAACTGAATTATTGAGAAAAAACTGAATACAAAAAAGTTCCCCCCCCAAAATCAAATAGGAAAATAACTAAGGGGAATTGGAGAAATGATGTGCCTTGTTTGCAGCCATTTTGTAGGGTTTAAAGATGTTGGTAAGTTCAAAGGGTCAAATTTAAAACCCAACTAAAAACTTAAAAATTTTCTTTAAAATATCAAATTGGTTTAACCCAAAAAAATATTTACCCCTACCAAAAAAGTTTTCCCGGGACCTTTAATTTGATCATTCAAGGTGGGGCCCGTGCCATCGGGGGGCCCGACTCTGCCCAAACCTAGCCTTGTGTCGCCCCCCGGCTCAGAGTGGGCGGGACGCGACGAGAGGTGTAAATGATTAACTGGCCTGCTTAAAAGAGTAAACACCTCTCCCCCCAAATGGCTATCTTGCCCTGGGGTCTGGGAACGATGTGCACGCCCACGAGTCAAAGGAAGTTTTCCCTTTGTGTGTTGTATTTTTCTTTAAAAAAATTTTATAAAAGAAATCTTTCCATCCCCCTTGTTTAATTACTTCTAATTAAAAATCCTCAAAGGGAACCCTACCCAGCAAAATGGTAGCAGAGCATTGAACACAGTCGACTTTTTTTGACCCTCAGATGATTTGCAAGTTGATGGTGGGCGAGAATAAGGGAAAACAGACAACAAAGAAACAACCCGTGATAATTTAAAAAACCCAAACACCAAACCCAAGTAAAACACAACATGCAAAGGGCAACAATTCCGACCCAGAAGTGGAAAGTGACCCAAAAGATGACGCCCTTCGACAATCCGGAGGCAGCGCGGGGCAAAAACGCTATCACCACCGGATCAACACTTTTCAGCCCCAAAACCCCACATAGCAGATTGGGGGCCCTTTTAAGGTTTTTCACCAAAACCCGGGCCCGGGGGCCAACCAGAAAAGGGGGGGCCAAACGGCCATTCCCCAAGCACCCAAAAACTGGGAAACAAGGGGAAGGTCGGCTTTTTCGCCACAACAGCGACCCCGAAAAGGGATCAACAAAAAAGCACAAAGCCTACGGGATACCATTCAACATCACCCTAATAGCTAAGTACAGTCCTCAAGTTCCAGAAAACCCTTTTCTCCAAATTTTTTAATCCAGTGTGGGCACATCCGGGGGGAGGGGTGGTAGTTTGGGAAACACCCATCTAAATTTCGGGGCTCACCAAAAATAAATAAAAAAGATTTTTCCCTTTTTTTTTGGGTTAGATGATTTTAAATTGGGAAAAAAATTAGAAAAACTATAGGTTCAAAGGGGCCCTTTGGGAAATTTAACTACCTCTTTGAAATAAACTTTTGAATGTTGGCCCTAATGGGTAAGAACATCAAAAAAAAACAATTAATTTGGTGACGAAAAAAAAAGTTATACTAGGACCCAGGCCCCTTCAAACCCTTCCCACACAACTATACCCCAAAGGTTTAGCCTTACTATAAACCATTAAATAGGTTTTTATTTACTTTTAAAAAAAAGGTTTTAGGGGCTAAAAGGTTTTGAACCCACAGGTAATAAAACAGACAAAAAAGAAAAAAAAGGGTCTAACGAAAGGTGTACTTTCTTTTGACGCTTTTGCCGAGGAAAAGGGGGCCCAATTGTCTAGCTACGCAAAACGCGTTAAACATTGAAAACCCCATTATTTAGGCCCAACACCTGGCCAAATAGAGCAAGCCCGGCGAAAAGGAAAAATGGGGAAAAAAAAGGAAAGGGCCCGAAAAACGAGAGTGGATGGGGGACCGGAGAGAAGAAGCCGAACCAGGGAAATTATTTTCAAAATCCCAAGGAATGTAGCCCTAAAACTCTTACCCAATAGTTAATTCTACTCGCCGCCCAGGGTTTTGGGAACCCAAACGGGTTGTTAAAAAGATAAACCCTACAAAAACAACATAATTGGGGTAAAAAACCCCTTTAATCCCCGGGGGAAGGGGTTTAACGCAGCCAACCCCCTCCAACTATTAAACGGGGAAAAAAGACAAAAACCGCCCCCCGATATTTAAAAAACAGCCTTAATTCCTCCCCCCTATCAACAAAAGTTCCCAAAGTAGAAGGGAAGGTTTTACATACCCTAAAGGAAAGGGACCTAACTGAAAAGGGACAGAACTTTTCCCCGAGCCAAATAAAAAAATTTAAAAACTCCCCTTTTTACACTTTCGTCGAGACTAGAAAGGGGGGACCAAAAGACGAAAAAAAGTTCAAAAGAAGGAAAAGGGGGCGGTTTAAAATTAATTGTAAAAACTCAAAGCAAAGGTAAAGTCGTTTAAGGGGGCACCAAAAGGACCCACGCTTCTATTAACAAAAGAGGACAAACCCACCGACTGGGCAAAGGGCTGGGGGGTGGAAAGAGATCCAACGACAAAAAATAAAAAAAACCCAGAATGAAAAATCACCAAATAACGATCCCATTCAAAGGGAACCGCATGAGTTTTTTAAAAAATCCAGACTGTTTTAGGGTTTTTGATAAAAAGGAAAAATGGGGAGTACTTTTGGGGAGGGGCCCGACCCATTTGGATTTTTTAAAGAAAAGAAAAAATAAAATTTTAAACCCCCTTTAAACCATTTAACCGAAAAGGGAGTTATTACAAGGCCTTCCCCCAAATTTTTAAAGGGAAAGGGGTTTAGGGTTTTTTTAGAAACAATCAACATAACTGGCGCGATTGGGAAAATTTTTTCAAAAACATTATTCAAAGTTAATTTTTTTAAAGACTAACAACCAAATTAATAGAAGGGGAAATTTCCCGGAAAGGATAAAAAAAAAACCCCCAGGGAACCGTCCCGGGAGTATGAAACTAAATTTGCAAACTCTAATTAGAAGGCAGGGGGGGTTCACCCGGGAAAAAGGAGCTGAACCAAATTTTTTTCGCAACCTAAGGCCCGAATTTAAAAAAATTTTTAACCAAGAACCCAATACAGTCCGCCCCTCGTTAGTAAAAAGACCCCGCAATTTTTCGAATTGAGCCAACAAGAAAAAAAAAATTACAATAACACTTTAGCGAAGAAAAAAAAACTTAGAAGGAACCCCAGTGTTGGGGGAACGGCGAAACCCAGGAAAACCGGCAATACCAAAAAAACCCAACCTTTTGCACAAGGGGGGGAAAAGGGAAACTTTTACCAAACAACCCAAAAACAGTAAAGGGGGATAAAAAAGGTAATACCCCCCCCCTAAAAAGGGAAAATGCTTCAATTTTTTTTTCGACAAACCTTTTGGGTCCGTGACTGCCCTAATAAAAACCCAGGGGTTTAAGGGACCCAAGGGAAAAGGGGAATTTTTTTTAAAGGGTGGGGGCCGGGGTTTCCGAACAACCGATCCACGCCGCTAAAATCCCCCTCGTAAAAACCCACAACCACGGGGCCGCAAAAGGGATTTAATATAAATTTTGGGCAAAATAAATACAATCCTCTTTTTGGCCAGGGCTCAGTTAAAATATCATGTCAATAATTTTCCTATAAAAAATCTAAAAAAAAAACAAACAAAAAGGGGCTTAACCATTGAACGTACAATGCGCCCTTAGCGGACACAGAACTTAAAAGTTAAACAAAAAAGAAAGGGAAAAAATATAAAAATGGGCCCAGGTGGCGGGGGAATTTTTGGTTTCGAGGGGGAAATCCTTGGTACCCCGGGTTAATTAGGCCCCGGGTTTCATCCCTGACGCAGGGAAAAAAATTTGATTTCGCTAATAAAAAAAGGTGTGTTTTGAATTCGATTACCACTAAGAAAAAAATTAACCCCTTTTCCCTTTGAACGGAGGGGGGGAAAACGGAAAGCGGGGGAGACAAAATCCAGGGGAAACGCTTTAAAAAGGTGCTGATGAAAAATACGGACGTAATAATAAAAAAATTAAAAGGGGAACCCAGGGTTCTAAACCTTAGACATAAATCCTCGACGTTTGGGCCCAGTGGTTCAAACCGTACCACTATGCGCCACCCAAATTCCCAAGTACTTGGGGCCCCCACATCCAAGAACTAATAAAAAAAATTATAAGACCCTCGAAAAGTCCGTATCGCCCCCCACCTTTTTTTCGAAACGAAGGAAAAAAAGGGAAAAAAGGGAAGGGGCCCATCGACTAAAAGGAAATTGAACGAAAAGGGTTAAAATTTTGGAAGCGACCCCCTTCCCAAACCCTATCGAAATGGGCCTTTCAATATTTGGGAAAGGGGCCCAAAAGAAATATAAGGGGTTGGATTTTAATAGGCAAAACCCCAAATTTCCCCCTGTGGAAAGGCACCCAAACCGTACACGGCGTTAAATCACCCCCTTTGGGGCTTTTTTGAATTAAATTTTCCCTCCCATTGGGAATGTGCAAGGGCACAATCTCTCAGCCTTTGATAAACACCATTTTTGGGGGACAACAATTCGAGTACGAAATTTACGTATCTGGACGACCTTGTAATTTATTCTGAAAACCCGGGCCCAAAGAACACCAAAAAACATCTGAAGAATTTTTCAAAAATTTAAGGGGAACGGGCCAAACCCATAAATTCCAAAGAAGTTAAGGGTGGGCCGGACGCAGTTTAGAGTACCCCCGGCCACATAATTTTTTGAAAAAGGAGTAGGGGGTAAACCCCGGGAAAACGAAAACGCGAGGGTGCAAAGACTTCCCCCCCCCAACAATACAGGAAACTAGCCATTTTTTTTGGGGCCCTGAATAAAATTTTCAAGGGAAAGGGTTTTCATCCCCAATCGGGCGTCGACCCGCCCCCCCTCTTTTCAGAAAAAGAAAAAAAAGGGAACATTTCTGTGGAACTCGCAACCCCAAGAAGCCGTTCCAAAAATTTTAAAAAGGACTCTTTCCGCGACCACCTATATTGAAAATGGGGGAAATTTTTCCGGAAACCCTTTTTAATTCTTAAAACGGACGCGTCGTCGTGGGGAATTAGGGGGGGTTTTTGGGTGCAAGGGCAGCAAAGGGGGGTTGCAACCCGTACCAAACGCCACCCCGAACGCTGAAACCAACACGAAAAAAATTTTACCCCAAACCTTCGAACGGGAAAACGTTGGGTATTTTTTGGGATTGAACAAGTTCCGACAGTTTTTTTAGAGCACGGGGAGTTCGAATTTCCCAAACAAAACATCCGCCTTGTTTTGGCTATTAAATCATCCCGGGCCCAAATAGGAAAAATAGCTGGGTTGGATTTTGTTTCAACTACAAGTTCTAAGGTACTCCGCTGCCCCACATCCCGGGAAAAGAAAATGGGGGTGGCGGAAAAACTTTTTTCAAGTTTGAAGAACGGGGAAGAAAACCCCGGACCTCCCCGGAAATTTCAGGGTGAACGAGAACAAGTCGAGTTTACACCCCCCGCAAAAAAAGGGGGAACGAGGAAAACGGGGGGGAAGGGGAACCCCCCAACCCCGGAGGAATCGTTAGTGGTGGGGAGATTAGCGGGGTTTTCCCAAACTGTTCGAAACCCATCAACACTACCCAACAAGCCGCCCAAAAAACTACGAAAAAATTATAACCACCCCGGCCAAGGGAGGCTAAAACAAGATTACAAAATCAAAGACGACATATTGTTACATAAACCCGAGAACGCCCGGGCGGGAAAGTGTGCGTCCCCGATTCCCCCCCCCGGGGTTACCCCCCTTTTGAGTTTTTCCCAAAACGGTCCCGGGCGGGCCCCCCTTTTAAAGGGGGGGGCAAAAAAGGGTGAACCGGAAAAAGAATTTTTTTGGCCCAAGAGGGGAACAGGACATACGAGACAAAGTCCGAGCATGTAGGTCTGTTCGCGATCAAAACCTCCCCAGAATCTAGGTATGGTTTCCCTTAAACCCGGGTTTTGTGGCAAAATTTTCCTATGCAGATTAATGTAACCTGTTGGGAAACCCCCTTGCCAAGACCCATTGAGGGCAATTTTAATTTTTTTGACTGTATTAAAACCCCTTTTTAAAATTTCTCTGGTTTAATCCCGTTGGGGGCCCCCAAACGTCCGCTTCAATAGTCAAAGCCCTGAATGGGGAAGGGTTTTCAAAAAACTTTTTTTTTTCCCCGTTTTTCCACCCCGGTCGACAATGAAGCCAGTCACCTCTCTTTTACCCCCAAAGATATGTGTTTTTTCTAGGGGTATTAGCCCTTTCTTACCACTACCCCCTTTTAAATCCAAATCCGAACCAGGGTAAAAACTTTTTTCATAAAAACCCTTTAAAGCACTCTAATACTTATCACCATAAAATTTCAAAGAAAAAGGGGACCCCCAATTACTTTGGTTACAATTGGCGTTCAACCGGCAAACCCACACCAGCCCAAAACAAAAAATTTACCCCCCGCAATTTTTAAATTAGGTTAAAAACAGTTGTCACCCTTTTTAATTCTGCCTGGGGGGGTTAATCCATTTTTTAAAAGGAAGAACCCCCCAAAAAAAAGGTAGAAAAAATGGGAATTTGGCTTTAAACGAACTGAAAAAGGGTCGCGAGACCAATGCACGAAGGAACAACCCCAAAGAGCCCCCACCCTAAAAAGTGGGAGAAAAGAAGGTACGACTCCACACTTGACCCAAGGCAACAAAAGGGAAAAGTGGGGGGCCCAAATTTTAAACCCTATAGGTGGTCAGAACAAATGGTAATCGGTTCTTTTTTAAAACCCCCCGGCCTAAACACTGGGGGAACCCCCCCCCAAAATTTAAAACCCGGGTCGCAGAGCCCACTGCGCAATTTAAAACCCCCTTTGTGAGAAGGCTTCTCCTCTCCACATGCCCCCCCCCCCCCCCCTCCTTCCTTTGGGTTGGGAGGGTTTTCTTTGACGGTAGGGGGGGTTAGCCCTTTTAAATTGTTTTCCGGGTGGAATCCCCCTTCTCCCAAAAGGGGAGGTTAAACTCTATTTTGGGCCTGGGCTCTGCCCTTTAGGAAGGGGGGGGTTTTAGAACCCCCCGGGGTTTGGCTAAGTGAAAAGGGGAACAGAATGTAAAATTTTTTCCCCCTTTTAAACGGTAACAAAAAGGGGGTTGTTCCCGTGAAAACGGGTAACATAAAGTGAATTTGTTTCCGTAAAAAGGGGAACATAAAGTAAATTTGTTTTTCCCTGAAAACAGGAACAAAATTTATTTGGGTTTTCCGGAAAAGGGGTAACAAAAAGGGAAAATTTTTGTTTCCAAAAACGGTAACAAAAATTTAATTTGTTTCCGTAAAAAAGGGGTTCCCCAAAAGGTAAAATTTTATGCCCTTAAAAAAAGGGTAACATAAAAAAAATTTTAAATGCCCGGAAAACAGAGGTAACAAAAAAGGGGTTTTTTTTTTGTTTTTAAAAATGTAAAGCTATAGCGATAAAATCCTTACATGACCCGCCGGGTCTAGGCAAAAAAAAGTATTTAAAATGTAAAAAATGAAATTTGGATATAAACAATGTATTTAGGAAAACAAACAATGTTTTTAAGGAGGAAAACAATGTATTTAGGATTAAACAATGTATTTAGGGGGGTGAACAATTAGTTAGGAGAACTGTAAACTTTTTTTAAGTTTTTTTATAACCCAAAAATTTCCATTTGGGGGAAAAATCTCTGAAAAAAACAAAGTGTTTAAAATTTCCATAAAAATTTCCTGGGTTTAAAAAGGGTTTAAAATTCTAGCTTTAGCTTAAAATCCCTTTTTATATTTGAGGATTAAATTGAATTTCATTTGGAGAGTGCAAATAAAAAATTTTAACCCCATGGATAACGTTTATTTCACAGTTTATGTATTTTTTAAAATTGTATATAAATTTGACCCAAAAAAAAGGGAGGTGTGGTGGCGTGCGCATCGGGGGCGACTCTGCAAACCACGCTTGTGCCCGCGCTAAAGGCTCAGAGTGGGCTGACCACGAGAGGTGGATAAATTAACGGCCGACTTGAAAGAGTCAACACCTCTCCCCAAATGGCAATTTTTGCCCTGGGAGTCGCAAACCATTGCACGCCCACGAAAAAGGGAAATCTCTGTGGTTGTATATTCTTTAAAAAATTTACAAGTACCCTTTCCACCCCACGGTTTGGGATTATTACTTCAAATTAAGATCCTCAAAGGGAACCTAGCAAAAGCACAAGGGGAGGAAATCTAAAATAATCACTTTCACCCTACCTAACCTAAAAAAATACATAATTTTTTTTTAAAAACAGCAAATAATATATGCCAAAATCAGGGTTTTTAATTACAAACAAAAACCCGTTCTTTTTTGGGTTTTAAGAATTCAATCAGCTATAAATTTAGCCTCGCTATAAATTTCCGATAAGGCATTTTCCAAAGGAAAAATAAAACCCCCAAAAAAAATTTTAAAAGGGAGAAAAAAAACACAGGAACAGCTTAAACAATGTTCATTTCCTTAGTCTAACAAAACGACATTTCTCGGGCTATAGCTAAACAGGACTTTTTAAAGTCCATTTACCCCCATTTTTTTTGTGAAGACTAAGTTTAAGTAAACCCCTTTTTTTGGAGGTTATAAACCCCTTTTCCCCCAATACAAATGCACAGAATATTGCAGTTTTTTTTAAAAAATACCATCAATGACTGGGGGATTTTTTTAGCTCAAATTTCCCTTTTGAAATTTTTGAAAAATGCACGAAACATTTTTTCCCCTTTCAAACCGGGAACAACCGAAGTGAAAACATGTAAAACCCTCGCGGGCCCAAAACACTTTAACTTGTGGTTTTAAACACGCATTTTTGAACCAACCAAGTGTGAATGACAAGGTTTGGCCCCCTACAAGTGATTTAAACTTCCTCCCTGAAACCCAAACCTGAAAGTAGATCTATCTACTTCCCTGATTGGTCCCTTAGGAGAAGGTCCCCATATCTTAAAAACAATTCACAAGGGTACCTTTCAAAAAAGCAAAGAAAAAAACTAAACCCCCCCAAAGAATTCCTATAGTCCCAAAGGAAACAAACTAGACATGGAGTCCAACCAGGACAAATATCTTGGGGCCCCCAGTGGAGGGGGTTTTTGCTCAAAATTGGGTCCAGATACAAAATTGATGTGTTCTTCAAAAGGGCTCAACTGGGGCTAAGTTGAGTAGGAAGAAAGGGGGGAGAGGGAAACCCCCCTGCTAAACTGAGTTTAGACTGCTCAGGACCTATGGTTCTTTTTACTCCTTTATTAATATCCAGACAGGCCCCAAAAAGAAAATGTCGCCAAAAAAACCAAATTTTAAAATTTTTTTGTTGGAACCATTATTGGCCCGCCAACCAATCCCTTTCCTTTGTGGAGAAACCCTTCCCCTTTTAAATACCTAAAAAAAAAATGGTGAGCAAGACCTAAAACGCCTGCCCGGGGCCGAGCATTTAAAGACCTTTAGCACAGCGGGATTGAAATAGATAGAAAAAAGAAACTCCTCCAACCCAAACAAAGTCAAATGCTGGTATTTTAAAAAAAATTTAAAACCAAAAAAACCAAAAAATAAATTTTTTAAAGGGTTTTCTTTTGTAAAAATTTTTTCCCGGGGGTAAAATTTGTCAAGAAAAAATTTTAAAGTGAAAACCAAAATTTTTTTTTTAGGCAAACATAATCTAGTTTTTTAACTATAATGGTAAAACTATAAAAACGATATTGAAATTTAAACTCCGCCTTTTTGCGACGATTAAAAAAATTTAAGGGTCGGCGATGGGGGCCGATTGAATGATACCGTTTGATCAGCTGATAATTACCCCGGGGTCAAAAAAATTTAAATTTAAAACGGGACAGTATTTTGGGTGATACAATTGTATTTATAGCCCTGTGATCCCTGCGCCAATTATATTGATAAAAGGAATTATTTGATTATTAACGTTTAAAAAAGACCTTTAATGTTTCACACTATTTATTAAAGTTATTTTTCTTTTGCACTGAAGAATACTTTTAAAGATACAGATTAATTTAACTTTATATTTTAGTTAGTGGCCTTTAAATTACGCTACCCCTAAATTTTTTGCACCACACTGTTTAAAATTTGCTTTGATTTTAAGCTACTAAAAACGTAATTTTTATTTGGGACTCTCCCTTTTTTCACAATTTTTCTGTAGATTTTTTCACCGACCTGTGTTATTCATATGCAAAAAGCGCGTATATAAAACCTACCCCCTGCACCCTTTGGGGGACCATGTCCGAAAACCCAAAAAATCGAAATAATTTTGGCGACAGTCAAACTTACCCCAATTTTATTCCCGATAGCAAGGGTGTCAAACAAAGGGTCTACTCAACTTACCAATTGAAATTCCCCGGCTTTTTTCCCCGATTTTCCTGATCAATTTTTTAAAATTTCCCCCAAAAAAAAAATTTTTCCACCCCTTTTAACCCCCTCCCCCCCCTTTTTCCCGGTTATGATTTTTTTATGATCAAAAAAGTTTTTTAAAATTTGAAAAAAAGATGCTTTTTTTTATTTTTAAATTAAAATAGTTTTACTAGGAATTAGAAAATTAAAACACATATTAAAACAACAAAAAAAAAAATTTTGGATCAAAAAGGGAATTTTCTTGGAAAAATAGCAAATAAAACCCACACCATTCCAAAAAAAGTAGGGAATTTTTAAAAAAAGAATCAAAAAACTTATTTAGAAAAATAAAAAAACATACTATAATTTTCAAATTAATGATTACTTATTAAATGCTTTCCCAAAAAATAATTATTATGTTTATGAATGGTAACAAATTTTTAACACAAGTTTGATAAATTAAAAAAACTACATACAATGCCCCTTAAAATCCGGGAAAAAAATTACATCTAAAATATTCCCAGTACGTAAATAAATAAATACAGCCTATACAATTATATCAAGGGTGAGATAGATGTTCAAAAAAAAATTAATAAAAAATTTAATTTTTTTTTTTTTTCCTTTTTAGTGTTTTTTTAATTTTTTCATCGATTTCTGCAAAGGGCCTTTTTTGATTCAAAAGCAAAAAGTTCCCTTTTTCCAGGAACCTGCCTTTTCTTTTCCCCCGCCTTAAACCTTGTCCCTTTTTGGGGGGTTTTTTTTTAATCGCGGGTTTTCTAGGGCTTGTTTCCCCCCGCATATTTTCACTTTCGCATAGAGAGGGCAAGTCCCTAGGGGCAAAAAAAATTAAACAATCCTCCAGCACCATCATCGCAAACGAAACAAAGCGCTGAGCCAAAAATAGAACTTTTTTTTCAGGGGCTCTAAATCACCCTCCTTTATAAGAAAAAACCCCTCTCAAAAAGTGGGGAGAGGGGGGAAAAAGATACGTACAACTTTCATTAATTCTTGGGTTTGTTGGGTTGCTAAGGGAGAGACCTCCAAAGAAACATCTAGTCTGGTTTCCCCTCAATAGGGTTTTAAATGTGAGTTTCACTTTTTTCCTGGCTTTACAAACTCCTTGTACCCCCAACACATTTTGGGGCCCCAGATGCCCGGGGAATTTAAGTTTGATGTTAAATAGGATGTCCATAGCGAGGTTTTATTTGCTGCACTGCTTCATCCTGGGTTTAAAACCAATCTTGTAAGGTTTCCCCAAGGGGGTTAATGCCTCCCTTTAGGGGAAAAATTTTAAGGGGGACCTTTCAATAGCTTGTCCACTAATTCCTTTAAAGGGAAGTTTTACCCAAACCCCGCCGGAAGAAAAAGAACTCAAGCTTTTACGCCCTGACATTTTCTTTAAAACTGAACGTGTCGCATAGGCCCAAAACAATGTCTCGCTCCCCTTTTATTTTTTTTCCTTCTTCAAAATTTTAAATTTTTTTAAAAGGGGTTTTATGGGCCCAAAGGGCATCATCTTTCACAACTCCCCCCCATACAAAATTTTTTGGAAAAATTCAAAAGATTGCCATGGAGGAAAGGAGAAAATTGGGGAGTCGACTGAAAACCTTCAGGAATGGCTCCAAGTCTTTTGCCCAAAAAAACAGGAAGAAAGCTAGTTTTTTTTTGGGGGAAACTTGTTTTTTAAAGGGGAAACCCAAAATTACTTTTTAAACGGGAGAGGATGCAGTTGCTTTTATGGGCGTGTGTTAGAAATTTTAAAAACAACAAACTTTTTTTAAATTGGGCGGTGTTTCCAGGGCCCCTTTTTGGGTAAAAACCCCCTTTTCCGCCCTAATTACAGGGAAATTCATAGGGAATGTTTTAGGAACCTGTCACAGTAAAAATAGGGCCCCCCCGAAAACTGGGGCTGTCCATGAATAAGTAGTAACATGCTTTTGAAAAAAAACCAACAAGGTCCAAAAGTTTTTTTTTAAAGGGCCCAAATTTTTAAGGCACATAAACTACAGCAGACCACCAAAAATGCCAATGTCTAACATTTTTGGAAATGGGGGTTTTTCTGCTTAACTCCATCTTTAACATCTGGGGAGCAGTTTTTTTGTTTTCGTTTTGGGCCGTCCCAACCCATAAATTTGGGGATATTTTGGGGAACACAAGGGCCCCGAAATTCCTCCTTTAAATGCACGAGGAAAGGTTTAACCCCCGTTTTTTGTTTTAAAAACATAAAATGTTAGAAACGGAAACAGACCAGGGTTTTTTTGGAACATCCCAGTAAAAACAAAAAAAGTCCATCCCGTTGTTGTTTTTTCAAAATTTATTCAGGGTTTTATCAAAACCCCAAATACAAAAAAATCCCCACTTCTTAATTTTCTTTAAAACCCTTTGTTTTTAAAAAAGGAGGGAATTTCCCTATACAAGCGTAAGATATCTTAAACTTTGCCCAGTCCCCATATCGGTGGCTGTTTTAACTAAAACAGAAACATTTGTTTTAAGAGTCCCCGAAAAACTTTCTTTTAGCATTTTTTCCAAATTGTGATTAACCGTAGTTGAAACACCAAAAGTTTTTTACATTCAGTTTACATTAGCATTTAAAATTTTCCCCCACTTTTCTTTTGGAAAGGCTCAACAGTAGGCCAATGAAAATTTTTGCTCTGAAAAGGGGCAAAAATTTGGGGCTGTAGAAGGATTGGAATGTCTGCTGGAAAAAAAGCCCAAAAAACAAGAAGGGTTCCCTAAGTCTCTGAGCTGAAATCAAAGAATGTGGGGAACCACTAGGGAAAAAACAAAAAACAAGTGCTGGTGGGTTTGGGGGACTAAGAAAATAAAGTGCTCAAAAGGGACATATTTTTTTTTACAATAAACTTCCCTTTGTTTTTAAACCCGGGGATTTGGAATGGCTTGTGGCTGCGGATCTACCCCTAGATTCCTATAAAAAATTATATTTATTGCAAAAAAGTTCAAATTGCTAGCCTTTCTTCGGGCCAAACCTGAAAACCCTGGAAAACCCCCCCTTCCAACTTTTTTGAAATTGTATTTTTTGGGCATGATGGTTTCCCCCAAATTTTTTTTCTGAAAAAAAAATAGCATAAGCAAAAAAGGCTTGGGAAAAAACTGTAACAATTTTTTAACTTGTGTTTAAATTTAAAAATTTTTTGCAAAATTAAAAAAACCCCCCAATACAAACCCTTTTTTTTAAAAAGTTTAAAAAAAAACCGAGATTATTTTCTATTCTTTAAAATTTTTGTACAATTGTTTTTTTTTGATTTTTTCCCGTTTTTCCAAAAGGAAAAAGGGTTTTTTTGGAAAAATTCTTATTTTTTTTTAAAATAAACCCCAAAAAGCCCAAAATAGGCCAAAACAAACCCAAAAACCTCACGCCAAAACAGGTTTTTATTCCCCCCTATTAAAAAATATGTTATAAAAAGGCCTCACTTTTTTTTATCTATCTTAAAAAAAAAATTTTAAAATTTGGGGAGCAAAGAAAATTAGGGGTTTTTACTTAAAAATTGTTTTAAAGGCGTAACCCTTCTAGGAAATATCCCAAAAAAAAATAAATTTTTTTTGGGGGAAAACCATCTTAAAAGGAAATTTTTTAAGTAAACGCCAAACAAAAGGGGTTTTTCCATCATCAATTTTAGATTAAAGCACAAGCCCCATTTTGTGAGTGGGCTCAAAAAATGTGGTCGTAATTGTATGTGCCTACAAAAAATTAAAAAATGCAGGGATCCATCTACACACACTTAAACCCAAAAAATTGGGGTGTTTTAAAAAGGCTTTAAATAAATTTTGTTTGTCTAAAAAAACTACCTACAGCTTTTTATTTTTTTTGTCGGGCTTTAAAAGCGCCTTGTTTTTTAAAAAAATCACCTGAATTTAAATATAAAAAATTTGGTGCAAAAAAATGGGAAAAAATTTGTTTTTTTTTTCCCAAACCCTAAAATAGTTTTTTTAAAAACTATTCAAATAAAAAAGGGGTAGGGGCAAGGGAAAAAAAAAGTTTATATAAATTTAAAAATGTTTTTTAAACGTCATAAATTTTTTTTTTGCGCCCTTTAAAAATTAAGGAAAATTTAATATTAATTTATTTTTAAAGAAAAGGGATTTTTTTAAAATAAAAAAAATTTTACTTTTAAAGGGTTAAAAAAAAACTCTTACCTTCATTTGTGGTTTTTTTCAAAAATTTTAAATTTTTAATTTCTTTCTCGTAAATAAACTACGTAACGTAAAAAAACCGTGCACGATAAAAAGTAAAAAACCCGATATTCCCGGTTTTTTTAAACAATATAAATAAATAACGTAAAAATAAAAAAAACAAATTTTAAATTTTCACTAAAACAGATTTGTGGGAAAAAGAAGTAGCAACAATATTTTGCAAACCCCCGGTTTTTAAAACTGACAAAAAGGGAAAAAAAGGAATCCGATGTTGATTTAAAAACGACTGAAAATTAAACCCTTTCCCCCCCCCCGCCTAAACCCCAAAAAAATGGGCTCATCCAAAAAATAGCTATCTCAGTTTTGACTTTGTACTAGAAAGTCACTTACTTAATTTCCCAATAAGTTTTTCAATTTTGATAAGGAAAAAATTTTCGCTATTAATTTTTAATTTTTTTCTCACTGGGGACGGTTGTTAAACATTTGAAATTTTAAACCCCCGGGAAAGACTTTTTTCTTTAAAATTTAAAAACACCGATTTGGGGCGGGCCAACGATTTTGATTTGGCTCTAGCCCCCTTTCTTTTTTCTCCCTTCCCCCTTTCTTTTACACAAAGCGGCCCGACCTAACTGAAGAAAAGCCATCACGATAGATAACTTTGGGGCGGAATATTTAAAAAAAAGTTTCGCGCTCTCAGAATTTTTAATCCCGATAGGTTAAGTTTTGCTTCCCCTTTGGGTTTTTAAAATTATTTGTTTTTATATTTTAGTAAAACAACATTTTTCCCCTTTTCCCGGAATTTTTTTTGTAATTTTTTTTAAATTTTCCCGGGTTTCCCGTTTTTTTTTTTTTTCCCCCCACCATTTCAAATTTTCCCCGGGTAAATTCCCGGGTTTTTCCCCGGGTGGTAAAAACCCTGTACAATACCCTCCCATGAAAGGGGCATTCCTCCCCCCCTCCCACCCCTCTTCAATTCAAAAACAAAACCAAATTGAGCCCGTTAAAACTTTTAAAAAGTACCTTCCAAAACTCTAATAGAAAGGGTATTAAAAATTTTAAATCTATACAATTTTAAAATAATTTTTATTGGAAAAATAAAATAAAATACTTAAAAAATAAAAAAAGGAAAAAAATTTAAGAAAAGAGGAGGTTTTAAACTCAGGCTGCAAAAAAAAAAAAAAACCATCATAACTACCCCAATAAAGTAAATCAAGAAAATATTTTGGGAAAAAACAAAGAAAAAAAAGGGGGAGTGGTTAAAACCCTGAAATATGCATAATCAAAATGAAATTTTTAAAAAAAAGACGGCCCCAAAAAATTTAAAAAAGGAAAAAAATTGATCCCTTTTTAAATGAAACCAACTATTTAAAATTAAACAAAAAAACCCACGAATTGAAGGCAAAATGATTTTTGCAAATTACCTATCAATTCCCAAATGAATATAACCTGAAGTCCCACGGTTTTAAACCCGCCGATGCACAAGTTTTTCACATAAACGTGTAAAGCACAGTGACGGTCCTTTCCTGAAGGGGAGAAACCCTTTCAGGGACCCAAACCGGGAGGGGCCCCGATTTTGGCGTTGTAACATACCAACAGGGGGGGCCTTGCCCCCGGATCCCCAAGATCCCAAAAGTTTTTCATTAAAACCCAAATGCAGAAAAATATTGGGAAAAAAATAAAAAATTCTCCATTTTTTTTAAAATGCAATTTTTGGTTTAAAATTTCAATTATTCTCAAACCTTTTTAAATTTTTTTGGGAAAAAATTTTCTTTTTATTTCTTCTAGGGGGAAAAAAAAAAGGGAAAATTTACAAAATTTAAAAATTAAAAAAGATCATTTAAAATTTAAAAACAAGCAAAAAATTAAACTTCTAGAAAGTTTGGTTGTAAAAAACCAAAAAATTTCTAATGTTTTTTAAATTTTAATTTTTACTTTTAAAAAAAACACATACTAAAGCATAGTAAAATTATATACTAAGATTAAATTTTTTTTTTTAATGGTACTTAAAAAAAAAAATTTTAAAAAAACAAAACAAGGCAAGACAAACGCCAGGACCAAAGATGCAGGAAAGCCAAAAAACATATATTTTCCCTTTACGGGTTTATTTTTACCTGGAAGACAGGGTTTGATAAACATATGTTTAGGGTTTTTGGGGTTCCAACACTTTTTAAAAGATCACAGTTTTTTTTATAAATGTAAAAAATCTTTAATTACCTGTTATATATTACATTTAAAATAACGTAAACCTTTTAAATTTTCCATACTATTTCATTTTGTTTTAAAAAATTTCTTTTTATCCAACTCAAAAAAATAATTTTTAAAAATAAATAAAAAAATACTTAATTTTTTTTTTTTGGAAAGTTACTGATTTTGGAAATATAGTTTCACACATACCCAAAAACCATTTAAAAAAAGGTATCCCTGTTTAAATTTTGAAAAGAGAAAAGTCTTGTCATTTTTTTTAAAATACAATAAATGAATTTTTTATTATTTTTAACGAAATTTTTAAATATTTAAAATGAAAAAATTTTTTCCCTCAAAGCGTGTTTCCCGCTCCCTTGTAAAAAAAAACTTGTTTTTCCGTTTGTTCAATCATATGGTTTTTGATTCGTCGTCGCCATTTTAAAGCTAAAGTTTTTCCAAAAATTTTTTTGAAGTGGTGTTAATATTTTTTTTAAAGGGGGAAAAAAACTATAAATTTAAAATTTGTTTCCCCACCTCAAAAAAAAAATAAATAATAAAAACCCAAAAATTACCTTTGGGGGGTTTTTAAAGGGCCCATTAAAATTTTTTTTACCATCTGTTTTCATTACAGGAATCCAAAAGGGGAAAAATGTCAGATGTTGGCGAAATTATAATTAGGGATTACAAATAAAAACCTTCCAAACTTCACCAGAAACTTTTGCTCGTGAATGCCTTTTAATTTAAGGGGTATACCCAGAGTTTTGTGTGGTGGTCTATAAATTAGCAAAAATATGGCCAAAAAATCATTTCAAAAAATTTTTCCTTGCCCTTGTGTAACCTTAAAAACCTTTTCAGGTAATTTTTAAAAATACCTGGAAACTAGATTAAAATAAAAAAAATTAAATAAAAAAGAGTTTTTTTATGCAAAAACCATAAAAGGAAAGATTTTACCTGGACCAAAGGTAATTTTTATTGGTTTTTGTATTTTCAAATTAAATTAAATATATTTAACAATCCCTGGGGAAAAAAATGCTTTCCCCAAAACGGCATACAAATTTTTGACAAAATTTAGCCTAAAAAAAAACAATTAAAAAAATTTACCCTTTTCCAAAGGACAGGGTAATTTTTCGAATCAAAACTCATCACATTTAAATTTTTAACCCTTAAAACTTCAACAAAAAATTTTTTCAACTAAACTAAAAACTTTTCCCCCCCCCTCTAGTAAAGTCACCAAAGTCCCAAAAAAATTTTCAAAAGGGATATTACAATTACTTTTTCCCCCAAACGAGAGGAATTTAAAGGTAATATATTGTTTTTTAACCTTTTCCCAAAAAAAAAATTTTTCTTTTAATTTCATTCAAACTGTTTCTATCCCAAAGGGATGGGGAGTTTTTTTTTAAAGCCTTATATTTTTTCCCCCTACTGGCTTACAAAGCCTTTTAGCTTCAAAATTAAACCTTTAAAATAAATAAAAAATAGGATAGGGGACAACAACCAGTTCCCCCCCCTGTTAATTTAAAAAAGTGAAAGGGGAACTTTACATTTTTACAAAGATAAAAATTTTTAGGGCCAAGGGCCCGGGGAATTTTGAACCCGGGGGCCTTAGATCGAAAAGAGAAAATGCCCCCTCAAACGAGCTAATGTGTTGTTTTAAAAAAAAAAAATTTTCATATTAAAATAATTTCCCCGGACACGCTGTTGAACGTCTTTGTTTCCCCAAACGTTCCCTGGTGCGGGGGCGAAATTTACGTTTTATTTTTGCCAAATTAAAAATATTGGATGCCCTCTAAACAATGAACCACTGTACTTTTAGCTATCGAATACTTCATATTTAAAACTATTTGATGAACAAAACCCGTCCCAAAGCCCCTACAAGACCAGAATAAATCAATAAATGAGAAAAAAGTGGGGTATGAAAATTTTGGAAGAGGAAAAAAAGAAAAAAATTTGGGTGCCCCGGGCCTGCCCCTAGATCGCTGTTTAAACCATGTTGGGAAAATAAGGGCCAAGGTTTGAAAGTTTTTTTTTCCCTGGCCAGCCATCTAAAAAGCTGACCCCTGGCCCCAACTAAACTCGGGTTAACCCACTTTTTGGGTTTAAAATGTTTTTTGACAAAAAAGTATAAATTCTTCCCTCAACAACTTTTTTAAGGGGCCCCCATATTTTGTTCACAAATTTAAAAACAAAAGACACCAATTTTAAAAAAAACCCCAAAACAATGCAAAAAATTTGAAGGGGGCCCTCAAATCTTTTAAACCTTGAATCCACCAAATCCCGACAAAATTTTTTTGAATTCGAGCTTTTAAAAAATTCAAAGGTCGAAAACTTTCGCCTCATCACAAAGCCTAATAAAAATTAATTAAAAAAAGACTTAGTTAGGTCCCACTTTAAAAAAAAAACTTTAAACCCGTGGGTATTTATTTTTTTTGGACTAAAGAGTTTAAAAAATTAATAAAAACCCTTTTTTTTTTTTTTTTTTAAAAATTGTTAGGTAAAGGAAACTTTGGGCCTACCCTTTCTGGGACAAATCACCTTCTAAAAAAATTCAAACCCCAAACAATCTTTATGTATTTTTAAAGAACACATTAAAAAATCTTCAAAAACTGAAAATCAAAACCGAATTACAAAAAAACTTGAAAAAATAAAACAAAAATTTAAAGGGTTTTTTTTTTAACAAAATAAGAAAATATTAAAACATATACCAAGTCAAACCCCAAAAAACACCCCAAACAAAGTAAGCTGACAAAGACAAGGCGTAAAATTAAGTTTACTTGCCAGAGTGAGATTAAAATAAAGATATTGTTAATGCTTTCTACCCAACGGTTTTTAATGACCAAAAACTATGCAAAAAAAATCCCCAATTTTTTTGCATATTTCGATCTTTTAAACTAGATATTTTTTTTTTTCATGAAAAAAAAATACTGGGCAAAAGTAACAAAAGATAAAAATGTTTTTTTTATTTCCTATCGGCCAAAATATTGTAATAATTTTTGTTTTGGAATCGAAATTTTGGGAATCTGATCACTTGTAAGCCTATTGAGTTTTAAAAAACAAAAGATGACTTGTTAATTGATAATTTGTTTTTAAATTGATAATATGTTATTGAACAAATTGTAAATGAAGTCCTGCTTAATAAAATGTGAATGAACATATTGCAAAGTCGAAAATATGTTCCTGTTTTAAATAGAATGTATTCTTAGAAATCAATGTATCGCAAAAATCGAATATATTTCTTGTTTTTCAACACGAAGATAGATTATATATAAGAAAATAATAATAAAACATACTTAGGCATTATTATTATTATTTAGCACCGCGTTCTTACTACCCATTCAGGTTATAACGCTTTAAGTACTAATTACGCTAATGGATTAGGAATTGGGAAGGTTGAATTAGAGGAAGTGAACCCGCATTTGCGTGGAGGGAGAGTGGAAAACCATTTAGGAAAAACCAGTCCCAGTTCACCCGACCGAGATTCGAACCTCGATATCCTGGTCCTCAGCAGTCAAGCTCAACACGACTAGCGTGTTAGCCAACTACGCCACTGAGGCGGGTCTTAGGCATTATTGAGTTCACAATTTTCAATGTATGTTTAGTTGTTAAGCATGTTGTTTTAGTCCTATTAAAAAAAAATTGTTTGTATTTTTATTTTTGCTTTCTTATTAAAATAAATTGGCTCTTCAATGATGATTAAAGTTTATCAATGAATAACTAGGGCTAATCTGTTTGTTTATTTCATATATTTTTATTTAGAAACTTAACCCATTCTAATAAAACTCTTAAAAATAACTAAAAGACACTCAAATTTTATTGATTTGATTTTTTAAACAATAATATGAGTCTAGATTGCTTAATTTGGCTGGAAAAACCTGTATCTTGTGAGGTGGCTGGAGTTGATTAAAATTGAAAGCATGATTGAAATAAATCTTAATTCAGAGCTTAGGCCAATATTGTGTAATGTAGGTCTATTTTGTGAATCATTAAAATTTCTAACAATTTGCTAGGATTCTGATTCGAAAATAAAATGTAGATTTGGATTCGATAAATAGTAGATTCAACCCATCTCTACATATAAATTGATGGTAATATTTTATTCTGGAATAGATATACGCCAGGAAAACATATTTTTTAACAAAAAGTATTAATAAAATTGGCTTTTAATTATCTAACTAAACACAAAATACACTTCATCACTCTTAGTTACCTCAATACATGCCTTTTACATTAATCTTATTAGATGCATTTTATCCATTTACTTTAATGTCATGCCAGCGTAGACAGTGGATATACTAATATTTTGGAATATAACAGTGCTCTATGAGAGAGGTTAGTAACTAAAATGTAAATAGACACACTGGCTTAATCGAGAACAATTTTTGGTATTCTTATGGACAAGACTTTGACCCACTTTTATTTATTCAAATTAGTTTAAGTTTAAATATATTTATGATTATATGTGTAGGTTCAGAAGTTATTAAATCCAACGTCACTATGTTCTGTACATATAAAATTTGTGCTACCATATTTCTACACTATTTCTTTCTCCACTATGTTCTGTAACTAATATTTCCCTAGCACAGGTAATACAATTAATTTTATACTAACAATACTAAAAATTATTAGAGATGGGTCGAATCCACTATTTTCGAATTCGAATCTACATTTATTTTTGTATCTCGAATCCGAATCCTAGAAATCGTTATAAATTTTAATGATTTACCAATAGACCTATATTACACAATAAGGCCTAAACTGTGAATTAAGGTTTATTTTCAATCAACCCCCCCCCCCCTTCCCCTTGCAAAATACAGGTTAAAATTGAGCCAAATTAAACAATCTAGACTCATATTATTGTTTAAAAATCAAATCAATCAAAATGTGAGTGTCTTTTAGTTATTTTTAAGAGTTTTATTAGAATGGGTTAAGTTTCTAAAAAACATGTGAAATAAACAGATTAGGCCTCGATATCCTTTGATCAACTTTTATCATCATTAAAGGATATTTTATTTTATTAAGATAGCAAAAATAAAAATACAAACAGATATTTTTAATAAAGACTAAAACAACATGCATACCAACTAAACATACATTGGTAATAGTGAACTCAATAAATGATAAGTATGTTTATTATATATTTTCTTTTATATCAATTATCTATTTTTTGCGTGAAAACAAATATATTCGATTCTTGTGATATATCGATTCCGAGAATACATTCTATTTAAAACACGACCATATTTTCGACTACAATATTTTCATTCTCATTTTATAAGGCAGGACTACTTTTGAATATTACCTACAATTACTTCAATAACATATTTAAAAATAATAATAAAAACTAAGTTAAAATCAATTTAAAAATAAATAATTATTAGCAAGTCGTATTTGGATTTCTTAAAACCGCGAGAGCGCTTACTAAGTGATCAGATACCTGAATCGATTTTAAAACAAACAATCCGATATACGACGTAAGGCCGGTAGGGATAAATAAACAGTTTTAATCGTATGTCGACTGATGACAGTAATTACTTTTCATGAAAGCCCAACAACATGTCCTAGCTTTAAGGATTGTATGCAATATATTGGGGTTCTTTTACATAGTTTGTAGATAGTTAAAAAACCAGTTGATTTTAGTAAAAATTATCAGTATCTTTATTTCATCATCACTCAGGCGAGTAAACATAATATAACCAAGGAGACCTGACTATAACTGGTGTATGGCGGCTGAACTTTGATATCAGTAATGTGTTCATATTTCTGTTTAAAATAAAAGCCGTAATTTGTTTAATTTTATATTTCGAGTTATATTTAGTAATTCTAGTTTTGATTTTCAGTTTTATTGGAAGTTTATGATGTGTTTATTAAAATATATACAAGAATGAGCATTTCGAGAGCTGAAAGTTTTAGGAGTGGAGCATGTACTGAAACGGCGAGTCCAAGTTACCCATAATGGTTGGAGGGGTAGGTAACTAAGACCCTAAGATTTACCACACCTAACAATTTTTAATTTCTTTAAAGAATATGTTTATCCTTTTGTCCTATCCTCAATTAAATATTACAGATAAAGTAGTGCATTTCAAGTAGGCCTAATAATTTCTGAATCAACATATTATGCTTTGTTTATGAGTTAAAGATTCGATCATCGAATCCCCAGTAAAAAACACAGAATCCTTCCTCGAATCTCATACTAGCAGAGATTCGGTGGATCCGAAACATCCCCGTGGCCCCACCCTAAAAAATTATACATTCATAACAGTTGAGAATTCAAATGTCAACCTATGGATCAAGAAAAATAAATTTGGATCCACTCTAGTCTAAACAAATTTAAAGAGAGGAATATAACAAACTAACCATTATTGAGGGGGTTGTTCACCGCACCATGGATAAAACCTCTGCGAACCAAGAAGCCTTTAGGTCCTCATTACCTCACAACGACAGGTAGACACGGAGAGAACAGTCCCGGTATAAACGATTCCACCTTCACTTGCACAGAACACTCTGTCCATATTACAAACAATTTGTTTTGATTTCCAAAAGATACTGTTAACAATGTCACACAAAGGCTTGTTGGGAAGGACCGAAGCAAATATTATCCAAGAATTTTGACTAGTAACAAACCAATCATTTCTAGTTTAAATAATGCTCAAGATTTTATTTAACAACCAATTAGATTAGTTTTGGATCCTACCCTGTAAGGGTTCTTAAACAAGCTCACAAAACAATAGTTTGACACTCGTCAAGGTTAGTCGGTTTTGTTGTGAATTTTATACTATTTCAATATATATGATCTTATAATCCCTAAAGTTAACGCATTCTGTTGTGTATTAATCAAAGGATTTATAGAGACAGATGCAAAGGTTTTTATAAAGGCTGTTTGAGGGGGATTAGGCGGGGGCAGTGCGCCTTACTTCACCAAATATTCCTGGTCAGTTTGTTAAAAATTAATAAGACGTTTACTTTACCTCACAAGAATGTTATAAAAATAGTTATGCAGAAAAAAAAGTAGGGAAGAAGTGTTGAAAAATGAAGGATTGGAAAGAAAGAATCTGGAAGAGAGAGAGAAATGTACAAGGGAAGTGTGAGAGGAGTTGGACAGAACGTTAGGACCAAGGAGGCACTCTCTCGATAATGTGGTACCTGGTAGTAATTACAATGGACAGTGTGAGAGGAGTGACGAACGGTTAGGAACAAGAGGCAACACTCTCATGTGTGTTCCTGAGAAATGCAACAAGGAAGTGTGAAGAGGGAGTTCTTGACTGAACGGTTAGAACAGAGAGGCCTCTCTCGATAATTGGTTCTGGTAGTCATGTACAAGTGAAGTGTGAGAGGAGTTGACAGAACGGTTAGAACAAGGAGGCACACTCTCAATACACACACACCACACACACACAGTCCAAGGGAAGTGTGAGAGGAGTTGACAGAACGTTAGGAACACGGAGGCACACTCTCGATATTGTGAGTTCATAGGTAGTAATGTCCAAGGAAAGTGGAGAGGATTGACAGAACGTTAGGAACAAGGAGGCGCTCTCTCAATGGCTGTGGGTTCATGGAGTAATAAGTAGCAGAGGGAAGTGTGAGAGGAGTAGACAAACGGTTAGGAACAAGGAGGCACACTCCCAATGTATGTGTTCATAGGAAGTAAATGTACAAGGGAAGTGTGAGAGAGTTGCCAGAACGGTTAGGAACAAGGAGGCACTCTCTCGATATAGTGTTTCCTGTAGTAATGTACAAGGAAGTGAGAAGAGTTGACAGAACGGATCAGGAACAAGGAGGCAACACTCTCAATGTTGTGGTTCATGATAGCTAATGTAACAAGGTAAGTGTGAGAGGAGTTGACAGAACGGATTAAGAACCAAGGATGCACACTCTCAATGTTGTGGTTACATGGTAGTAATGTATAAGGAAGTGTGAGAGGAGATTGCCAAACGGTTTAAGGAACAAGGAGGGCGCTCTCTCGATGTTGTGGTTAAGGTAGTAATGTACACAGGGAAGTTGAGAGGAGTTGACAGAACGGTTAGGAACAAGGAGGCACCTCTCAATGTTGTGGTTTCATGGGTAGTAATGTATACGGAGGAAGTGTGAGAGGAGTTGACACGAACGTTAGGAACTAAGGAGGCGCCATCTCATCTCAATGTTTGGTTCATGGTAGTATAATGGATGAATAGCGAGGAAGTGAGGAAGAGTAGGGAAGAATCATCAAAACCGTGGTAATTGCAACGACCTGATAGAGTGAGAAATGAGGATGTAAGCAACAGTTGGAAGTACGGATAGGTGGTATACCAATATGTAAAAGACGTTTATGAGCAAGAAGGGTGCACTTGGTGATTACAACATGCACGAAAATAGGCGTATGAGAGGAAGTGAATTTGGAAGGAAAGCAACATTAAGAAAGTGGAAAGCTTCAAGAACATGGACTGTGGTAGAGGAACGATGGAGGAAATGAAGAGACATAGGTTGAGAAAGTGAGGGGAAAAAGTAACCTTTTAAAAAAGCGACCAGAAGTCTGGTCTGGGGAAGAGATGTACTATGTCCCATATATTGCAGTCTGCATAAGACATCTGGGTGATTGAGAGCAGTATACAATGGGTCATATCTAAATTGAGGACAATTTATTTGTTTTTAAAAAATTTTCCCCCCAGCCCTATATAAATAAATTGTTACTTTTTAAAACAAGCAATAAAACTTTTTTTTGAAGAAAAAGGGTGTAAAAACTTTATAGAAACATTAAATATGGTAATATAAAAACAAAATTTACCAAATCATTATAAAATGTCCCTATCATCACCTCACTATATGGTCCACCTCTGAATTTCAAAAGTTTTAAATTCTAAACAAAAAGTTTTACAAAAAAGAGTAAAATATAGAAACCACAGTAAAAATATATATAACCACAGTAAAAAATTCTCGTAAAACTGTTAATTTTGTCGGAAAATTCCATTTTAATAAATGAACTCATGACTTTTGACATTTTAATTCGATGTTTGTTTGTTCCAAGTGACGCTTGACAGACACAATAATTTTAAAATTGAACGAAAATACCTTCCAGAATGTTCCGGTTCGCAATAGCTGTAATATGGTGCTGGCCTGTACTACAATTACCAGTTATTTCTTTAGTTAAAAGGTATATTAATACTATTCGTTCATGTCCGAAAAATTCAGGTGTAATTGTTATAGAAATATGTTAATTGCAAAAAACATCGCTAACTTGTATATCACTTGGAGTTTATGAAATAACCTAAGGCCAATAACAGTTCTGAAGAGCAAACAAACAAAAAGGAAAAGGGGGGGCAGAACTGGCCTCATGTTTGTCTTCCACTTTCACATATATCCTGGTATTTAAAAAAGTCTGCATAACTCACTTTGCTAACATTGGCTTATAACTAAAATGGCATCTATCACCTTGCTAACGTCAGTTAGGTGACAAAACTATGCTAGTCACATAGCTCAGATAGAGTTACAAAGTAAATTTTAAATGTAATTAGCAATTTTTTAATATAAGTAACCCATACGGTTGCTAAAATATTTTTATTCAAATTAAACCTTTTTTAAAATGTTGGGCAATGCCAAAATTTGGTGAAGCTTCATAATGTAATAAACTTAGAAGCTTTGTATTGATACGTTACGGTTTCATAAGATACTTGACCAAATACAAATAAGAAAAAAAATATAATTATTTAGTTATTCTTCTTTACTTTTAGAAATACTATAGACTATAATTTTCTTTCTACAGAATTATTCATGAAAAATGGCCAATCAATGTAGGTAATCAAATAGTTGGAGTTCTTTCAACACCAAAAAATTGTTCATAAGGAAAATGTATTTTTATAAATACCACAAACTTTTGTTAAATTGTAAATTGTGCACTTGTAATTTAAAACTAATAATTTATAGCACCAATAACATCATATTTTTTCAATTGATAAGCAAGCTTATTGGCCATTTTAGATTCCATAATAAATATTTATTTTGTTGAATTGCTGAGTATATCAGAATTGACACTTTTTTGTTTTGCAGATAAAATACTCAAAAAACTTACTCGCTCCAAAAGTCCATCACTTCCTAACTACAATAAATCACTTATTTACAACATTAAAAGTCTTAGTAAAAAAACACCTATTATTAACATAACGAGCTATTCAAAACATAAATAAAAAATGGGAAATACAACTTAATTTATCTTTGTATTTGGGAAATTTAACGTTTACAACCTATCAAATTTGTATGAATCATCACGTACAAAATCCTTATTCCCAATCATTTTTAAAAAGTATAATTTTTTTTTTATTTTTTTTTTAAAAAAATATGGCAAAACTTAGTAAAAAAACTTTATTTTATAGAATAAAAAATATACTTTGAAACAGCGTTAGCGAAGCGATAGATTATGGGTACCCACTTTGGTTTAAAAATTTAAAATTTTGAAAAAATCAAGTTTTTGCGGGATTTTTTCCTTAATTTTTTTAATAAATTTATTTGTAATCAAAAATTTAAATTTACCCTTTTTCCCCTAAAATTTTTATTTTTTTATTTTTGGGTTTTTCCAATTTGTCCCTCATTTTGGGGTGACAAGGATGACAGAGTGGGGAAAATAAAAGGGTGAGTTGAGGGGGGAAAGGACAGGGAAGAGGTTTAAAGAGGGGATTTCAAAATAAAGGGTTGGCAACAGGGGGCCCAAAGGGGAAAGGGCCCCAGGAAAAAAGGTTGGATAAGTAGTGGGGAGATGAGAGGAAGCGGGGAGGAAAAAAGGTGTGGGGGGGACGAAGAAAAGGAAAAAGGCTGTTGTTTGATAGATACCCTCCCAGGGAAAAGGAAACCAAAGCATGATGATGATGATAAAGAGAGGGAATGATGATGTTTTAAATATGATCGAAGTTTTCAAAACCCCCTGTATTAGATTTCTTTATTTTTACCCTGCAACCCCCTATCTTTTAGCGCCCCAGTTTAAAAAAAATTTTTTAATACAATTTTTAAAAAAAAAATATTTTTAAAAAAAAAATTTTTTGTCACTTTTTTTCCCTAAAAAAGTAGTTAACTCAAAATTTTAAGCAGAACAAAAAAAAAAAACCATATAATTTCATGAAGAAAACCATTATTTCGTTTCCCCAAACCTTTTTTTTTAATCAATGAGGAAATATTTTTTGGTAATTTGAGTTGAAGCTTAATTTCTTGTTTATGTAAAGTCCCCAAAACCGGGGCTATTTTTCACATTGCGGGGCCTTTTTAAATTCCCCAAAAAGTATTTTTTAAAGATTTGAAAAAAAAAAAATTGGGATGAGCCCCTTTAATCCTTAACAATTTTCAAAATTGAGGAAAATTTAAATTTTAAAAACTAAAATTTCCTTAAAAAAAAAATTAAAAAAAAATGTTCAAATTTTCAAGTGAAATTTGTTCTAAACTCTGATACTGCTTAAGGTGTCTCAAAACCCCAAAAAAAATTACAGAAGGGAATTTAAAAAACCAGGCCCCGGGCCAATTTTTTTAAAAATTAACTAAATTTTTTAATAAATAAAATGATAGAGAAATTTGGGAAAATTTTTAGAGCACAAAAAAATTAAATTTTATTATTTTTTAATTTTTAAACCCCGCGTTTTACTACCCATTGGGGTTTTATACGCATTTAAAGCTAATGGGTAATGTAGGGTGATTGTGAGTGAAATGAAGGACCTAGAGTTTAACGTGGAATCCGAACCAGGGTTTGGAGGCCGGGCCTTCCCCACTTTTTAAAAAGATGTCTTGCCCAGGGGTGAAAGGAAGTTTTTTGGAAATCAAAAAAAATTCTTTCCCCGGGAAACCGAGGATTGTCCCCGGCCGCCAGCATAAAAGTCTGACACCTTACCCCTAGACCACCGGGTCCCCTAGAGAAACAAATAGAAGTAAAAACACTAACAAAATTTACACACACTTTGATTTTTCGATGCGTTTAAAACAAATTATTAAAAATTTTTTATAACGTCAACCCCTTTTTAAATCTCATACATAAAACCTTAACCCGGGAATGTATTAATTTTTAAAATTAGGGAGGGGTAAAAACCCACTTTTTTCCTCGAATCCGAATCTACATTTTTTTTTCGAACCCGGGTACCCTAAAACTTTAAAAAATTTTTTAATGATTTAAACAAATAGACTTACTTTAAAACAAAAAGGCCAAAACTGTAAATTTAAAGGGTTTTAATTTAAAATCAACCCCCCCCCCCCCCGCAAAATAGGGGTTTAAAATCCACCAAAATTTAAAACAATTATTTCTCATTTTTAATTGTTTTGAAATCAAATAAATAAAAAATTTGAGTGCTTTTTAGTTTTTTTTAAAAGGTTGTTAGAATGGGTTAAGTTTCAAAAAAAAACATTTGAAACAGAAAACCCTTTAATACCCTTTGACATTTTTAAAAGGGATTTTTTTTGTTTTAAAAATGGCAAAATAAAAATAAAACAGATTTTTTTTAAAAAAAGACTAAAACAACTTTCTTAAAAAATTAAACATACATTGGAAATAGTGAACTCTTAAATGTTTAAAGTATTTTTTAATTATTTTTTTTCTTTTATATCCATTATCAAATTTTTGCATAGAAAACAAATTTAATTCGATTCTTGTGATATATGATTTCTGAAAATTTATTTTTCTATTTAAAATACGACCATTTTTTCGACTACAAATATTTTCATTCTCTTTTTAAAGGGGGGGATCCCTTTTAAATTTTTTTCCAAAATTTTCCTTCAAAAAACATATTTAAAAATAATAAAAAAAAACTAATTTAAAATCAATTTAAAAATAAATTTTTTTAAGAAAGTCGTTATTTGTTCAAAAACTCGAGAGCCCCTTTATAAGTGTTTCAGATTCCCTTTAAAAAAAAAAAAAAAAAAAAACGATTTTAAAAAAAACAATCGATATAGTACGTAACCGGTAGGAATAAAAAAACAGTTTTTTTTGCTGTCTGACGGGTTCCGACAGAAATTTATTTTTCATAAACCCAATTTAAATGTCAAACAAAAGGATTATATCCCAAAAAATGGGTTTTTTTAAATATTTTTTTAAATTCATCACTCGGCGATTTTAAACATAAAAAATTTCCCCAAATGGCGACCAAACTTTATATCGTGTGTAATGGGGGCTGACTTTGAATCTTTCTAATGTGTTTGTTTTTTCTGTTAAAAAAAAAATGTTTTTTGGGTTTATTTTAAATTGATTTTATTTGAAATTTCTATTTTGATTTTTTTTTTTTTGAAGATTTTTTGATGTGAAAAATTAAAATATTTAAAAAAATTTTTCGTGGGGTTTGAAATTTTTAAAGCCCGTGGCATGTGGCAAAACGCTCGAGCCCAAATTTCCCTTTAGGGTTTTTGGGGAGGGTGGGGTTTGGGGGAGGCACGAAAATATTTTCCCCCCTTTAACCTTTTTTTTTATTTTTTAAAAAAGATTTTTTTATGTTTTCTCTTTTGTACGACAAAAAAAAATATTCGGTTTAATTTGTGTTTTCAAGTGGGCCCTAATTTAATTTTTTGGGAATTAAATTTTTATGTTTTGGTTTAGGGAGTTGAAAGATTCAATCACAAATCCAGTAAAAAACCGAATCCTCAAATCTCGAATACTTGTCAGGTTCGGGGGATTCAAAAGATTCGGGGGCCCATCTCTAGTTTTTAATGAATGGCCCTATTTAAAAAAAAATGTAAAAAATTTTATTACTTTTCCCAAATTATTCTTTTAAATTTTTTATTTTCTCTTAAAAATATAGTTTAATTCCCAAAAATTAAAATTCTATTTTTTGAAGGTGAAATGGAGTTTAAAGTTTCAACAAAAGTGAATTCAACCCAAATTTTTAAAAAAAAAAGTATAAAATTTTTTGGAAATTTTTTAAGAGAAAATTTTTTTTTTAAGATTTTTCCTAGTGGTTTAGTCCAAAAAAATTAAAAAAGGAAAAAACTGCCCCCAAAACCCAAAAACTTTAATTTACCACTTTAATAAATTTAAAATTTAAACACTATCAATAAATGTTATTAAAACAACCCAGTTTATTATGAGAGTGACCCCTTAAAATCATGCAACCCCTACGATTCTTTCAAAAACTAAAAAAATTTAATTGGAAAAATATCACAAAAAGTAAAAAAAACAAATAATTGAAACTTTTTTAAATTTTAACCCTCTTTTTTTGGTGGGATTTAGTTTTTGGATTGGACCCATCTCTACTTCCCAAACCCCAATCAGGGGGGTTTTTAATAAAGAGATAGTTGAAAAAAATTTTGGGAAATTGTGTGGGGGGGGCCAAAGGGTTTGATTGAAAGGGCAGGGTCCTGTTAGGATGGGGAAGATAAAGATGATGACACAGCAACCTCTAGAGAATGGTTCGTTTCCCGGGAAAACATTTTACACGGCATTTTACAAAATTTGTATGTTTTAAAACAAAATTTAAATTTTCATTTAATGGGGAAGGTGAGGAAGGTATAGTTTGAAGGGAGGGGGAAGAGAGGGGGAGAGGGGGTTTGTGTTGTTGTTTTGTAAACTTTCATATCCTTATTTCCCAGAAAAGGGCTTTTCTTTAATTGCGAAGGGATAAGAGTGTAAAGTCACCGATCCAGGAAAGTTTAGAATAAACCCCTCCCCTTTTAATTACAGATTTTAAAAAACTGAACCCAATATTTTCATGCCCATTTATGTCACTCTTACACACATATACCAGAACTTTTTCCTTTGTACCCCCCTGTTAAAATTTACACTACAAAGATTAGGGGATTTGTGTTACTTAACTACAAGCCCTTCAATCAAAATTATATAAAGTAGTTTAAAAAAAAAATTTTAATGGTGTGAGCCTACACGAAAATTTAAATACTGACAGGCGGCTCCCCCCCTTTGCGTGATGGGTGCTAAATTTGTGGAGAGAGGGGGGCCGGGGTCGCACAAGCCCTTTAACCGGTTGTCAATCTTATTTTTTTTTAAATGGGAAAATGCTACTTTTTTGTTGGGAGTACCCTCATTTATTTCCCAAGGCTGAGTTTTTAACCACGGGTTTTAAAATTTATAAAATTTTTGGGAAGCACGGGGGTTCAAAACCCTTGGATTGGGGAAAAAAAAATAGAAAAATTTTCCCCCTTAAACTGGATAATTCACTGAAAAAACGGATTAGACCTTTCGTGGGGACGAACACCTAATAATAATAATAATGAAAATAATAATAAAATTTTTTATTTATTCATCATGAATTATTAACACACCTTTTTTTAAAAGCCCCCAAATATATTTTGAGGACCAAATTCAAATAAGTAAATAAAAATTTTAAAAAGTTGCTTTCTTCATAGGGGAAAAAAAACAAAACAAAAAAACATACAAATTTTTTGAAAAACCCCCTAATTTCACAAAAAATGTATTTATATTAAGCCATTTAAAAACATTACAACCTAGTGAAAAATTTTTCAATTAAAAAATTTCCCCGACTGACCAAGAATCTACTAAACATCAATTTTTTTAATGAGTTTTTTTTTCCAGAAATTGAATTTTTTTAGGTAAAAATTTGGGCCCTGTGAAAATGTTACCAAAAGTTTTTTTCCCCGGGGCCATCCAAACATTTCAACCATCTGCCCAGTGTACGAGGGGGAAATTTTTTCCAAAAATTACAAAATAAATAAAATTTGTCTTTTTTTTGGTTTTAATTTGTTTCTCAAAGTGTTTCTAGCATTTAAAAAATCCTGCCAAAAATGGCATTTCAGTTATTATTTAGCACAGTTTTTGGGTGTTTTCATCAAAAAAATTTTCCATGCCCACCATTTTTATGTACTCCATGTTCTTTTGGCTGCGTTTTTTGGTGTCAGGCACCCAAATAACATAAGTTTGTCCTAATTTTTCTGTAGTTGTCTCTTTTCCCAGGTGGGGGGTGGGACTGTGGATGTTTTATTTTGGGTTTTAAAAAATCCCTTAAGGTGCAAAAGTATTTTTACAGTTTTCATAAAATTGAGATTTTTTTGGCCAAAAAAATAAAATATTTCCCCAAAGTAAAAAACATAGAGTTTGGTTTTCTCACATGCTAATATCACCCAGATTTTAAATATCGGGGTTAAAAAAGGGTGCCCCAAAAATTTAAAGCCAAAATTTTTTAAAAAAGGGGAAAAAGTTCTGAAAAAATTCCGGGAAACACCTTAACAGATTTTGAATATCGTTATTTTAGTATGTGAAAAAACAAAACCTTTATTTGAATTGGAAAATTTTTTACTTTTTTTGGGCCCAAAAAAATCCCAATTCTATGAAAATTTAAAAAATTATTTTGCTCGCTTCTACTTAAATCCAAATTTTTTAGGATGGGTTTATCTAGCAAATACAAATCATCATAAAAAAGGGTTTAGAAATGAGGCCTCATTTGTCCTGCGGGAAACCCCAATTTTTTCCGTAACTAAAAAAAGGTTTAGGCCAGATAAATAACATTTTCTTTAAACAAAATTTTAAAACGGGTTAACTGTATTTTGTTTGTATACATTTTTTTTATGAACCTGTGTTTTTTCATTTTTTTGTAAATTTTTAATTATTTTTTTTTACAAAACCTTTAAAAATTTGTTTGCATTATAAATAATCTCTTAACTATTTTTAAAACTATAATTGGGGTTTAATCTTTGTGGGGGCACAAGTTTTGGGGAAGTTCTTTTTCCATCGAAAGAAACAAAATTTAAATATATTCAAATTGCATTTAGCATTGGGAGATTTTAAAAATTTTTTTTCAATCAACCCAAAAAATCTATGAAATTAGAAAATCCCAGAGGGGCGGTTTTCCTGGCATTTAAACACTTTTGGGCATCATTCATCGTTTAAATATCAAAGGAAATTTTTAAACTAACTGAATGATTAAAACTGTATTATGACTCTGATGAACTGCTAATAAAGTGTATTATTTTTAATTTATTAGAACCGCGTTTTAAACAACCAGTTCGGGTTTTATACGCTCTTCGCTAATTGTAATGGTTAAGGTGATTATGAGATAAATTTAAAAGGCCCTTTACATTTTAAAGGGGAATCCGAACCAGGGTTTGGGGGCCCCAAAAAACCCCCCCAAAATTCAAAAAGGTTTCTTGCCCAGGGGTTTAAAGGGAAAGGGGTTTGGAAATCAAAAAATTGTCCCGGGCCCGAGGATTAAAATCCCGGCCGCCAGCATAAAAGTCTGACCCCTTACCCCTTTAACCCCCAAAGGGCCCTAAAAAAAAGAAAAATTTTAAACGTGTTTAAGACAAAGACGGAACTTATTAAAAAAATTTTTGGGGTCACATTCTGTTGAGTTTTATGAAGGATTTGCTACGGGGAATATTTTGTTTTTGGTGTCTGCAAATGGTGCAATCAAGATTTTAATGAAAATTTTTCCCCATTTTTTAATACATATTTTGATGAAGAGGTATCCAAAATAAAGTTGAGAACTAAAAACAATTTCCCCAAATGAAACTTTGATACAATAGTTTCCTACATAAGGATAAAATAAATACACATGATAAATGTAAAAATTTGTCTGACGTAAGTATACCAAAAACAAATTTTGGGGGAAATTAAAAAAGGGTTGAGGGAAAAAATATTTTTAAATTAATTAAAGAAAAAATTGAACAAGAATTTAATTGGGAAAATTCCCACAGAAAAATTTTCTTCATAATGAAAAAAACATGGATTGACATTTGAAGGTAGATTTGGAGTGAAAACTGCCGGAAAAATGTATAATTTTTTTTCCATATATACTGTAAAAAAAAGAATGAATTAAAGAGTGGGGCCTGGCCAAATGTGAATTTTGATGTAAATTAAAAACCCAAATACTAAAACAAGGGGGCTATCTCTGTTTCAAGCAAAAACTTTGGGAAAACTTGAGAAATTTGAAGCTTGCAACCCAAATTTTTTATTTTTTGGCCTCGCCCCAAAAAATTTAAAGGTTTTTTTATAGCTGGGGATTTACTTAACAAAATTTTTGGGGAACTTAGTTTTCTCAAAATGTCGGTTTTTCCCTGATAACAACAAGAAACAAAAATAAATTTAAAATTTGGGACATCAGTGTTCTTAAAATTTGATAATGAAATCTTAAAAAGCAGAAAACCAGGGGGGAAATTGTTCATATATTTCACTTAGGACAAAGGGTGTTGTCTGTGCCAGAAAGGGGATTTAAAAGGGAAAAATTTTAAAAAATGAAAGGTGTAGAAATTTTTTAAAATATTAAAATTGATGATTAAAGTGTGTAAACCAATTATTTTAATTTAAACTTTAAAAATTTTTAAACCACAAGTGTCTTCCTTGAAAATTTGTTAAGTTTTTATAAAGGGGTTTAAAAGTTTTTTTAAGAATAACAAACACAAAAAAAATTAAAACTAAAAAATTTAGTGAAAATGGCAGAATTTTTATTTTTCTTTTAACAAAACAAAATTTGACAAATGATAAAAAATACATTCATGTAAAATTCATTTTAAAATTTTTATTGTTGGTGAAGAATAATTTTAAGCATGTGACTTGAAAAAATTTTTTATGAGCATTTTTTTTAAACCCAAACCCAGATTTTTTCAAAAAAATTTGGGTTCATCAGAAAAATAGGGTTTGAACAAATCATGAAGTGTTTTTGAACAAGTAAAAGGTTTTAACATTTTAAAAACCTTCATTTTTCGGGAAATTTTGTACCACTTTTTGGGAAGCCTCCATGTCTTTTCGTCAAAGGCATTTGGGTGACCAGGGGCCTCTTTTAAAATGTTTTTAAAAAAAAAAGCTGCCCCAACCATCTTATTTTAAACACCCAAAATAAATCCATTTTTTTTAACATATGGAAATAAAATATTTTCACTCGATCTTTAGTTTCGGTTGGTGCTTTTGTTGTGTTGGAAACAAGTAAAAACTGAATATTGATTGTAAAATTGTCGTGGGGCCACTTTTGTTTGCCATATTATTGTGCTAGTGAATACACCCACTTTTTAAAATAAATTTTGAAGAAATTTTGGTTTTATTTTTTAAAAAAGGAAAGGGAGTGTATGTGGGAAAAAACCAACATTTTTGACAAAAACCTTTTTGTTTGATTTTAAAAAAAAGGGAGCAAAAAAAATTGGGAGATCGTTAAAAAATTTTGTGATGAGATAAAAATTTCATCGGGGTAGATAGAGTTTTGGCAAGAAAATGGTTTTTTTTGTTTAAAAGAGGACCATTTTGAACTGAAATTCTCTCCATATTCAGGAAAGACTTTGATAAAGCCCTTTTTAAAAAGGGTTTCCAATAAATTAGGAATGTACCAAAATTGGGGGTTAATTAATGGGGGAATCAATCATGTTTGACATTTTCATTTAATGGGCCAAGTTCAAAAACGGGGACTAGCTTTGAGCAATACAAAAAAAAATCAGCGTAGACCATTTTGCTTTTTTGTTTGCTCGTCATTATTTACTCAACATTGATTGTTCTCCCCTTGAGATTTTTTTTCCCACAATTTAAAAAACACCTTAAGGCGCAACCCAAAAAAAAAACCCCTGACAAAACTGCAATTAGTTTCCCGCCCTTTTAAATGCCTGGCTGCTTTTTCACCAACCTGAAAAAAATGGTTATCCAAGAGCTAATTTGGGGATGTATCCCCCCTTTTTTTCCGTTCTTGCGCCATAAAATTTTTAAAACCTTTTCCAAAATTTTTATCCAATAATTTTCCCAAAAAAAAGTATTTTCATAACGAAGCTGCTCTTAAAAGGGCTTGCTTGAAAACCCTTCAACTCCAAACCACAGAATTTCTTCAGATGGGGAATCAAAAAACTCCCAGAACAGGGGGAGAAGTAAAACCCAATTGAAAGGAAAAAAATTAATGATTCTTTTCTGGATTTTGTTAAAGGTAGAAATGATTTTTGAAGTCAAATAAAATTTCTGTGGGGAAAACTCTGAAAATAAAAATCAACTAAAAATTTTAGGTAAAAAAATTTTATTTTATTTATCAGGGGTTTAAAAACCCAGTGTTTAAAGAACTTAACTAAATTTTGAGACAAAAAAAGATTTACTTTCCCTACTTGAAGCCTTTAAATTGAATTAAGCCCATATTATTTAACCCAAAAAATTAAAAATTTATTAATTCAAATTTATTGCGTTTTTTAAACATTGAAAAAAAAAAAAATCCAGATGTTAAATTATAAAAATAATCAATATACGGTTGGCTGATTTTAAAGAAACTTTGGGGACGGTTGCGCTTTTTTCGTTTGTGTAATTTGTTCAAATTAATAAACATTTGAATTTAAATTTAAAAAATTTAAATTATTCTCACACATTTAGTGTTGACAAGTTTAGACTAAAACTTTTCTTTGGACAGAAGCAAAAAATGAATAACGCCCGGCCCGAAAGAAGAGCATTTTTTAACTGGGTTCGAGCTCTGGGTTTATCTGTTGTACTCATGGTGGCATGGGCCCCCTGATCAAAGAGTTTGGGAAAAATCTTGCCCCCATCGCTTCTCTCCCTCTGGAAACAAACCGGGGAAAAACAAAGGGTTAATTTTTTTCTTTTGGGGGGGGGTGAGAACCAATGGGTAGCAACAAAAATTTTACCCCATCTTTTAGAACCAAAATACAATTATGACACATTTTGAGTTGTTTTTTACACATTAAGTCCCATTTGAAGTTAAAATGCAAAAAGAAAAAATTTAATCCCTTTTTTTTGGTAGGAAATTTTACCCATTTTTGTGTGGGGGGAGGGGGGGAAAAAATTTTTTTGGGAACACCCCCCTGTCATTGGAAATCCATTTGGAAATGGGGAGTGACATTTTAGACCATGAAAAACCGCCAAATGGGAGGGGGCACTGCTATTTTTAAAAATTTTTTAAAAAAAAAAAATTTTTTCCCCGTGAGGGTTACCCTAAACCCCCCCCCCCCCCCCTTTTTTTGATTGAGAAAAAAAGGGGGGGATAGAAAAATAGCTTGGAAGTGAGGAAAAAGAAGGGGGGGGATTTAAAGAAGAAAATTTGTTTTTTTAAAAACAAAAAAAAAAAAGGCAATTATGAAAAAAATTCTAAAAAAACATCATAAAATTTTTAAGGGGAAAAAAATAAGATTTTATTAGTTCATAAACCCAAAACACAAAGGTTTTTAAAAAGGGCCTATAACTTTTTTAAAGGGGGAGTGTAGTAAAGTGAAGCTAGTGCTAAGTTTTTTATTGAAAACAATGGGCCAGTTTCTTTGCCCAAATTTTTAGTACGCCTCAAGTGGGGGCGCTACTAAGTAATGACGACACCTACCAAAACCCTCAAAGGGAATGAAAAGTTTCCCCGATTTTGGTTTTGGGAAAACCCCCACAGTAAGAGTTAAGCTTTTGAAAAATTTTATGTCAAATATCCCCCTTGCATAGGGAAACCCCCATTTTATATGCTTCACGCCCATTCCCAAACCATAAACCCAAAAATTATGCCACGGGGAAAAAAGATTTGCCCCTGTCTCATTTGCTTAAAAAGGTTTCCCAATTTAATTTTGTTTTATGGTCACGAAGCTGTGCCTTTCATTCAGATAGCCAACCAACCCCCATCATTAAAAAAATTTTAAAAATAAAGGAAATTAAATAAAACTAAAAAAAAAGGGAAAAAATTTAAAACTACTAAGTTTAAATTTGATGAAAAAAAGCCCACTTGGGGAAAGAGGAAGATGGGGGAAAATCCAATGCCCAAAGGGGGAATCTTTTTCCTTTTTTCTGTCTTTATAGTAGAATTTGTCACACACACTTTTTAAACACGACTATTTTCATAAAGAAGAACGAAAAAAAGGAAAAAGATGTCCCCTTTTGTGAATTGGGATTCTTCCCACATCTTTCCTTTTTTCCCTAGGTGGGCTTTCTTCATCAAATTTTTTCTTAGTATTTTTTTTTTCCTTTTTCTTTAGTTTTTTAAATTTTTCCTTTATTATAAAAAATTTTCCCAGCCTTGGGGCCACCCCATTTTTGAACCATCATTTTAAAAGCCATTGGGAAAAATTAAAACCCAAAAAATCGCCTTTGCCCCCCCTTTGGTGAAATATTTTCCCAATTTATTCACACTCCCAAAAATTTTTGCAGGCAAATACATGCCCAAAAGCAATTTATTATCCCGAAAAAGTATAAATATTCCCTTTTCTGTAGATGAAAAAGTACGACATAGTACATGTTATAGAAAAAATTTTAAACAAATTTAAAAATAAACTTGTGTTTTTAAACCTTTTTTACATGAATTTAAATTTGGTTTAAACCGGTTAAAACATAGCCAGGGTTTAAAAAAAAAGTCAAGGGTTGGGAAGACACTTTTTTTAGTGTATTCTTTCCCCAAAAAAAAATAAGAGTTCTCACCCCCGGTGACTAACCGGACTAAGCTTTGGCTAAAGACGTGTTAAGAAGATTTATTTATTTATTTTGTGTTTTTAAAAGGCCCGGATCTTACCAAACTTTAAAAACCGGGGCCCTTTTTTTTCCCCAACTTTTAATTAATTTACACAATTTTTAAAATGGGAAATTTTCCTTTTTTAAAAATTTTCAACACATATTTTGGCTCCTTTTAACTTAAATGAAATTCAACCCACCCTTTGCTCAATTTGATCCACCCGGGTATATTACGCCTCCCCGGGACCCCCCCCCTAGGCCCCTTTACAATGCTCGGGATTTTACTCCCCAGTCCGGGCCAAACGCTCAGCAAAAGGTGGCATCACCATAAAAAACCACATGGGGAGGCGCCCTATCCGGTTTGGTGCCCCGCCCAAATTTCTACCCCTTTGGGAGCTGAATTTCCTAATCTACCCCCAAACTAGTTCCCCCCTTTCCCCAATTATCTATATTTTAAATACTAACTAAACCAAAACTAAAATACTAAACTATTTTATTTTCCCCTTTCTGCCGGGGAACCCCACCCCCCAGAGGGTTTCGGGCGCCGCCTTTCTCCCTTTTGACTCTGAGGGCCCCTTTAACCATAACCCACCTCTCTTGTTTCCAGGTGGGGGTCTACGGTGGCCCGGGAACCCCTAAAAATTCCCAAAACATTCCACTAACCCTTTTTTTCATACACGGAAAATGTCTTCTGGGTCCAAGGGGATCCCCCGTTTCCTTTAGGGCACTCCCGTGTACTGGAAACCCGTTCCCAGGGGTTTGCGCTTGCCCCCCTCCCAGCACATACACATTTTTTTTTCCCGGAAGGATTGTTTTCCGCTTATCCCCTTTTAACAATCCTTTTTTTTCCCCACTCACTCCCCCCTGAGGGGCCCGCACTTTGTGTTCCCGTGTTCCCCCGTCCCGCCCCCTCCGTGTGCTGCAAACTTTTTTCGTCAAATTTTATGACAAAGGCCCGTCTTATTTTTCCCCGTGCCCCTTTAAGTCTTTTTATGTAAGGGTGTCTTTGCTTATTTTGACCCCTTTTCCCGTGGGAATCTTGGGGCTAAGAAATTTTCCCAAAAGTTTGGGGTTCCCCCCAGTATTCGCCTACTAATCTTCCCCGGATCCCCCTCTCTGGGATTCCTTCCCCTTTCTTTAGTGTAATTTCAAAACCCCAAGCAAACATTTTTCAGGGTTTCCCTCCTCACCCCATTACCAAAATTCCCCGACTTATCAACCCCCTTCCTTAGAGATGCCGGGTACTCCCCCTTTCCCCCCGGGTGAAGTTTACAAACCCCGAGATGGCTGGGGGTGCTTATTCTCTAGTCTCCAACCAATTTTGGGAAAAATTGATAAGTCCTCCCACCTGTCCCCTTTTCTTTCCCAAAGTCTCTGCCACTCCTCCAAAGGGGCTATTTCCGCCCCTCCAAAAAATTGTCACATCGGTTTTGGGGAGGATCTTTAAACCCTTTCCAATTCTCTTTTTTGCCAGCGCCAACCCGCTTTTTTTCCTTATGAGGGGGTTTTCCCAAAGGGCCCTAAAAACCCCCAGGGCCAAACTCCAAAGCATCCGTTGCTAAGTCCCCCTTTGGCTCCCGTCAGCCTCAATAAGATGTTCCCTGCAGACCCCGAATCGCCCTTTTCCGGGGGCGACATTGGTTTGTCCCGTTTAGCCCAGATGGGAGCCCCCCTAGCCCCACAATGGAAGGGGGATCATTTATGGTAGCCTTTTTTATCCCCATAAAGGGAAAAAACCGCCCCTGTCCCCTGTTATAATTTTTATTCATCACCGACAAGTTTTTCCCCATCACTCCCCTTTTGGGGGCTGTGAAGTTCCCCTTTTCATTAGGTTTAAATCCCCGGGATTTTGGGCCGTATGGCTTCCCTTTTTTAGATTTCGTAACCCAACTTTATGGTCGGATCCCTAGCCAAAAAAACCCCCTTTAAAAAGCATTTAAGGTGTCTTCCCGGTGCCATTTTTAAATTGACCCCCAAACCTTTTTTTCCCCCAGGGGTCAAGGTTTTTTCAAGCCCTGGTTACTTTTTTTCCCCCTAAGTTCCCTTTCGAGTACCCTTTTTATTACTATTTTAAAAACGTCTGCAAAGGGAACCCCACCCTGCCCTCTCTGGGATCCCCCCCAACAAAATTTCAACACGGTTTTCCCGGTGACCAAAACCCAAAAAATGGGGCCCCAATTTCCCATCCCGGGGGGCATCCCTTCGCCCGTAGCTTCTGAAACCTTTTTTCCTGGACATCTCAGGGTTTGGGTTTTCCCATTACGACAGTAGTCCTTAAGACTCCTATACAGCGGCCCCGGGCATGAATTTTTTCCCCCCTTTAAACTGCAAACATCGCCGGCCCCCAAAAGGGTTTTTAAAACGCCTGAAAATGTCTTTCTTGGCCCTTTTCCTCCTCTCTTTCCCCGAAGTTCCGGGGTTTGCCTTGAGCGGGGGGCATTCGTTTAAAGCCCCCCAAGGAAAGGAGCAATAAGGGTTTAGGGCCCCTCTTCTCCACACCTCGACCTTTTTTTCCCGTCCCCCGGGCCAGGGGCCCTTTTTTTTTCCCATCAAGCAATGTTCCTGATCACCTCTGCCCCTTAACAGGTTCACCCCTTCCACGTTTTAAAATTCTTGTCATTATCATCCCCCATCCCCTCAAACCCTTTTGGGGGCTCTTCGTATCTTCCCGTCCCCCGTCATTCTGGGAAAAAATTTCCTCCTTAGAAGAACCACAACTCTTCCCAGCTGGTCGTGGTACTTCCAACACCTTTGATAGCGGGGGTTAACATGGCTGGGGGGGGAATTTCCCGGGAGGCTTCTTAAACGGAAACCCCCCAAAGGGCCCCTCTGTAACCCCTTTCCCGTGGGCTTCTCCCCAAATTTTTTTCTTCTCCTGATACAACCCATCCCCAAAAATCTCCTTGCTCTCCCTTTTAATTTTTTAACAGCACCACAACGGCCCCGGGGGCTCGACACCTCTGTTTTCTCCTACCGTTTCTCCTTTCCCTTTTCTCGAAGACTCTGCGTCTGTCTTTTCCCTGGCCTTTTTAAACCCAAACCTTTGGGACACCCCTTTTACCACAGGGATCGCTTTCCCCAAATTTCATCCTGCCAGGAAACCCCCCCGTTGCCCGTTTGGCCTTTAAAGTTGAAAATTGGGCCCCCTTTGCCATGGACTGGGCAGAACAGTTCAGCCCTCCCGTTCCCAGTTTGCTTTGCTCATGTTGTAATTTCCCTTTTTTTCCTTCCCCCCTTTTCCCCTCCACCACCCCCCCGCGACAAAAATTCAAAGACGGGTCAGGGGTTTTGGTCACTGAAAGTGAAAGTTTTCCCAACCCCCAACCTTCCACCAAGTCCATGGGGGCACGTTACACAAAGTGACGTCAATGTTGGAAAAAGCCCCCCTCTCCCCCCGATATGGGGGGATTATTTGGGTTTTTGGTTTTGCAACCTCAAACCCATGCCATAGATGAACTCTTCCAAAGCACGACCCTTCCCATCTTCCCAATCACCCTAAAGACTATGCCACATGGGGGACTTAGCATTAAATCACGGTAATTATGGTGGAAAACCTGCGTAAAGTCCTACCCTATTATCTCCAAAGATCAAGATAGGCTCCCAAATTTGGGTGCCTTAAAAGAAAAATAGGTTTGCCCCTAAAACACCTGCCCGAGCTTTGTTCCCTTTTCTTCCCCCATGTTACCCACTGGTTACAGAGCTGTTCAAACTTAGTTACGACAATTTTCCCCTTTTTAAACCCCCACTATTTTCGTCATTGGAGCTTCTCCACAAACAACAATTTTAGTGGGCCCCGGGATATGTGTGTGGAAGAAGATGGGAAAACAAGATGTTGACTTTTGAGAAAGGGGGCAAATTTTTATATTTCAGCTGGGAAGTGTGTTGAAAAAAATTTTGACGTGGGGGTAGGGCCCTACTAACCGAAAAAAAACCCCATATTTTTTTGAAATACTGTGAATAAAAATTTAAATTTAATTTTTTTTTGTGAATATGTAAAAAATTTTAGAAATTTTATACCCAAATTTCCCTAACTTTTTCCCCGTTTTCCAGGTCACTGTGATGCAAAATTTTTTGACACCCCTTAAAATACTAGAAAGCTGGTTTAGTTCTACCCGAGTTTAAATTTCTACAATCATTAATTATCTCCTGGTATTCCTTTCCCCTTTTAAAGGGTTATATTTTTTTGACTGAAAAAGTGTCATCCCGAAACAAATACAAAAAAAAAAAAAGGTTGGGCCCCCATTTAGACTTTATTTAAACTCCTTCTCATTTTTCAAGAATTAATTATTAGGCTTTCTAAAAATTTTGCTAAAATTAAAACTCTCAAATAACCCCAAAAAGCCCAACAGACCCCAAAAAGCCTCAAACCCGGGCCCCAAAAAGCCCCAACCCGACCAAAACAGCCTCAAACCCCGACCATCCAGTATTGCCAGAAAATACTTTGGCCACAGGAATTCAAAAAAAAATTATTTAAGTTTTTATGTTGATCCTTTTTTTTAAACATTTTGCCGGGTAGCGATGCGAATAAACAAAAAGGGGGCCCCGATATAGACAGGGATACCCAAAAAGCATGTCAAGCATTTTTTTTAATATGAAAGAAATGTCAATATACATATATTATATAAAAAAAAATTTTTTAAACCTTAATTAATTTACTTATATCTGTAAAGATTATTCTCAAACAAATTGTATTTAAAATCTTTTTAAATTTGTAAATAAATTTCCCCCTTTAGAGATTTTCACACCCAAAAGAGAAATGTAACTGTTTTAAAAAGTATAAAAAACAAAGAACAAATTATGCTGTTTTATTTAACAGTATTGAGTGTTTTTTAGGTTTTTCCCTTTTTCCCCAAAAAATTTTTAATTTTAAATTTAAAAAAAAAAAGCTAAATTTAAAATTAAATGCTTTAAAGGGGAAGCGTATGTGCCCTTTGGTAAAGTGCACAATTGTACTCTTTTAAAAAAATTCAGACACCCTCAAAAAATTTTTCCGGCCTTTAAGCCCCCATTGCAAATTTTTAAAGGAAAACATGGTTTTCCCAAAAGCCCCTTTAAAAGAAAATATTCAGAAACCCCCCATGGGCCCAAACCCAAAAGGGGGCCCAAACTCAATTTACGGGGAAGACTTTGTGCTTTCAGTGCGACCTTTTCACCCCTTTGGGAGGAAAACTTTTGAAGCAAACCCAAAAAGAGAGTCGGAGCCCAGTGCTGGTGTGAATCCAACAAAAGGGCCTAAAGGGTTTGGCCTAATCAAAATGGAAATTTTCCCCTTCGGATGTCCCGCAGCCAAAAAAAGCCAGCACACTTTAGTGTGAATCCAAAAATTTAAATAGACGCTATTGCAACTTCGGCGTTTGTACTAAAAAATTTTAACCGGCCGGGGTAAAAGAAAATTCGGAAAATCTTAGGGCGAGCTTAAAAGGGGCCCAAAAAAGGTTTAAAAATCTATTACCAAAAAGGGTTTAGTGGGGGATATATTGTAAGAAAAATATTTTTTGGTCCTTTTCGTGTAATTTAAAAAAAAAGATCTACTTACCTAACGCTAAGCTTCCCGCCAAAGGAGTATTTTGGCGGGCCCGGGGACTCTATATTAAAAAAAAGTGGTTTTAAAATTTTTTTTTCAGTCCCCCTTGAAAGTCTCAATTTAATCAATAGATAATTAATTTCAGGGTGGCGAGGAAAAAATAAGCTGTTGGAAAAAATTTCTTTTTTCAATCGAAAGTGTTAATTTGAATAAAAATGAAGTAGACTTTTAAAAAAAAAAAAAATTTTTTAAAATTTAAAAGGTACCCAATTAAACTTTTTTGCAAATTCCATAGATAAAGGGTAGTATGGGTCGTAACTCCTATATTTTAAAGTATGAAAAAGTTTTTAGGCTAGCAGTGGTTGGGAAGGGAATACTAAAAATCCCCAAACCAGCCCCCTTGCCGGCCCCATGCAAACGTTTTTGTTTCCTTTTTTTTTTTTTTTTTAGTTTTTTCGCTTTAAAATTATAAATAAAACCCGGAATTTAAACTATGTAAATTTATAAATTATTTTAAATTTTTAAAACATAGTTTTTTGTCATAATTTGAAAAATTTAAATTTAAATTTTTTAAAATATTTATATAAATTTTAAATAAATTAGGGTTTTTTAAATACTTCATAGTAAAAACAGACTAAAAAACATCAGTTTCTATGTCAACCAAGTAGATGCATTTAAAAAACCAAAAAAAAAATTTTGAAAAAAAAAGGGAGAAAACACAAATATAAATTAAAAAAAAAAGGTATTTATAAAAAATTTTACTTGGGGGTTTGCCCCCCCCCTTTTCCCCGTCGAATTAACCCAAAAATGATTAAAGATGTGTTCTTTACTCAAATTTTTCTATAAAAAGTAATTTTTTATATATGTGGAAGGGGTCCTGCTACCCTTTTCTATAATTTCCCAAAAATGTTTAAAAATGCCATTTTTCACTAAATTTGTTTGAATTAAGGATAGGGCCCCCCTTTTTAAAAAAAAACTTTAGGGGGGGGGGCTTTTTTCTTACCTAAAAATGGGTATATGGATTTCTTCACTAAAAATTCAAATTTTAAAATACACTCTATAAAAAATTTTAACTTTTGGGGGACTTCTCCCCGTGGACATTTAAATTTCACTTTTAAAAGGGAAAAAGAAAAATATTTGGTAAATTAAATTTGGGGTAAGGTGTTCTGTAGGGAAAGTTGTACACACACAAACTTTAAACCTATTGGTGATTTAAGAAATCACTTCTTAAAACAAATGACTATCAGCATTGCCATCACAGTTTCCATGGCCCAATTTATTTTAGGTGGGGGTGTACGGGATTTTAATCTTGAAAATTTTTATGTTTGCTGTTTTGTAATTTGACCCGATATAATTTATGTAGTCGTATGGGCACAAAAATCTTACAACCACAGCAAAGATCTTTTAACTCAGTTTTTAAGGGGTTTTAAAAAAAATCAAAGGCCCTCTGGGAAATTTGGGGAAACAATATAGAAAAACTGCAAAAGCTTGAGCACCTAAACGGGTTTTTTCTGATTCAAAATTTTGTAGGAACCCTTTTAAAAAAAGACCCTTTAACTCATTGCATGCTGAATAAAGGACCCGTACTTGTTCCCAAATAAGATGCAACGATCGGTTTAAATCTCTCTAAAAAAGGGGGCTGAGATTTTGTGCCTCCTGGCAGTCCAAAAGGGAAAAGTTTGGCTAAGTTCCCTACTAAACAGACCTTCAAAAAACAGTGGGGGCCTTACTGAAAATCCATATTGACATCCCGAGTGCCATGAAACTGATCAAAAATCCAGATTAAACCCCAAGAGAACTTAAAAATGTGGGTGTACGCTACCTCTTTTTTTAGAGAGAATATCAAGTTTTTTGCCCCTCAAGAATTCAGTGTGTAGACATACTAAATAAAAACGGTCTTTTTAGTGTTTTTTTAAACCTCTGGGGAAAATAATTTCCCCTGGAACATTTAAAAAGTAAATAAGCAAAAGTTTACTTTTAAAAGATTTTTTTATTTATTCTATGTAATTATTAAAAGTTTTTTTTTTTTTAAGATAGGCCTTTAAATTTTGTTGGGGGTATTGAGAAAAATCGGGGTGGGTATTAATCTTTATTTTTAAAAAGTCTAAAAGTAAGCACTCCTAGGGGAAATTTTTAAAGGGGTTGCAGTACAATTAAAACTCTGTAGTGTGTAACCATTTTGTTATACTAAGTTTGCTTGGGGTTTTTTTTCTTTTTTTTCTTTTTGGTTACTTTGTTAAAATTTTAAAAAAATATTAATTCATTTTTTTAAAATACCAGTGTGTTTATTTAATGGAAGAACTCAAACATGGGGAGGGGGTGTAGTTTTTTAAACAATTTTAAAGGGTTAAAAGAATTTTAAAAAAAGAGGTTTCCGAATTTTAACACCTCAATGTTTTTCCCTTTTACTGTTTTTTTAGGCCCCTTTTGTTTTTACCACAATAAGATTTAAATGGGGGAAAAAAAATTTTTTTTCAATTTCTTAAGTTTAAAGTGGGTTGGGGTGTCAAACCAAACCCCAGACGTGTGATAGTTTTTTTTTTTAAATTTAAATGCATTACTTTTTTAAAATAAGGGTTTTGATACAATGGGGTAAACGGAAATAATATTTGGGTAAAAACAAAAATTCTCAACTTTTAGCAGGCAGCTTGAAAAAAATTTCAAATTTGGTTTCAGTTAAATCAGGGTTTCCCCTTCAATAAGTCATTAACCCCAAAAAATGGATGTTTTTTAAAAATTGTTTTTTTCACTAATCTTCTTTCACAACTAATATTTTAAAAATATAAACAGGGATGAGGGAAAGGTTTGAAATTTTAAAGGGTTTCCTATATTACATGGACATTGTTGGGGAAAAACCCTTATTTAGGAAAAAAACCCCTCTTTTGTTAAAACCTAACCAAAAATTCAATTTAAATATTTCGCCTCAAAAATCTTGCCAAAGGAAAACATTAGGGTAATGCGACCAATATTTATGGGGCTAGTCACTTTAGAAGTTTGGGGGGCGCAAACCTGTTTTAATTTATAAATTAAATTTTTTAAATAATATATTTAAAAAAAAGACACAAATTTCAGAATTTTTTTTCTAAATTTTTCATTTTTGTTTTAAAACCAAAAAATTTAAAATCACAACCCGATGGAAAGATAGAAAAAAAATTCCCCCAAAGGACCCTGGATTTGTTTAGAAATCCCGCAGCTGTGTAAAGTACATATATAGGGATGTATGTTTTTCACTTTGTTCCATACAAAATCAGGACAATGGGCCCACCAAAGATTTCAAACCCCTTTTTTTAACAAGGTTAATTTGCAATAATTTGTTGTCTTAACCCCCTTAATTGGGAAATAAATTAAAATTAAGCCTAGTTACAAAAAATATTAACAAAAAACCAAAAAAAAATTATCCTAAAATAACCCTAATTAAAATTATTTTAAAACGCACATTTCCCCAACAAACCCAAGATGAGGAGCCGCAGGGTGCTGACAATGTTGCTGGTTCACGCTATACACATTTCACAAGCTTTCAACCTTTGGGCGCATAAGAGAGTGCAACCCTTAATAGAAAATAACAAAGCTAGCTAGCAAACTATAGAGGAGGACAATGGGTTTAAAGGGGAGGGAAAAGGTTTTTACTGATGTCAGGGGCTGCCGTCGTGCACCCGACCGCATGGGCCAATTTTAAACAAGGGTGAGGGTGGGAAAGGGGGGGGTTTCCCCAAAAAAACGGGCCTGACCCCCTCTCGCCCTACCCATGCCCTTTTAAAAACAATCCTGTATTACCCCTTTAAAACCCAAAAAAATATTTTTTTTTGAAATTTTTAAGGCAAAATAAAAATTTTTTGAGAGTGCGAAAAAAAACTTTAAAAGGGAAATGGGGATTGTGGGGTTGGGGGGGGCGCGCCTTAGTACAGCCGCCCCCCCCACTATTATATCCATGTTTTCAAAAATTTTTTCTACATTCCAAAACATTATCCCGACGAAATTTTATTAGATTGAATTTAAAAATTTTTTTAAAAAAAAGTCTTTTGAAAGCAGCTGTCACCAATTTCCCAAAAAATTTAAAAGAATAGGTAGTAATTTTTTTATCAATGTTTACCATTCTTCCTATAAAAAATTTTGAGTTTATATAAACCCCCTTTAAAAAATCAAAGCACTTGTTTTTTAAAGCATTCATTTCAATTTTTCAACCTACTACTCGCCCAAAAAAAAAACAAGGTGTGGGTTTTTTGGGAACAAAATTTAAAAAAAAAAAATAAAATCATTAAAAATTTCAATTAATAAAGTTACACTGTTTTTGAAACATGCCAAATTTAAAAAAACACTTAGTTCATGCAAAAAAAAAAATGTTTCTCCCAATAAACTTGGGGTCACAAGACAATCATTTTAATAAAATTTTAAACCTTTTTCCCCAAAAAAGGGAAATTAAAAAAAAAAAAAAGGTTTTGTCCAATTTATGTTCTTAATTCTAATAATTTTAGAAACGATACTCAAAAAAAAACTGTGTATTTTTTGGAACCCACAAAAATAAAAATAAAAAATTTCTTAATATAGATAAAATAAAATTTGTAAAATTTTTTGTTTTTATACTCTAGCAAAAACCTAATTTTTATTTTTTAATAAAAATACACTTTTTTAAAAATTTTGATTGTAATTGCTGTTACTTTCAAAAAAAACTTTTTTTACTTGCCCCAAAAAATTTGACAATAGAACAAAGGAAGTTTCTTAAATAAACTGTTTTAAGGGGACAAAAAAAAATGGGAAAAAATTTTTTGATACAACTTTATGTATTTTCTAGGAACAACGATAAAAATATTTAAAAAAAAAAAAAGCAACTGTCTGTAGTTCTTTCAACACACCTACATACTCAGCACAAAAGCAAAATTCTATAATTTGGAAACATAACCACAAATAAAAGTAAAAATACCCCAAAAGACGCATTTAGTGTTTTTACTTTTATTTGTGTTTTATTTTTTCCAAAAATTCTATCATTTTATTTATTACATAAACAATTTTTGTAACTATCAAAAGTTTGAACTGGATTACTTAATAAAGGTTGTGTTAAACTGTTGGCTTTTGGTTTTGAAGGAAGGAATTGGTGGTAGTGGCTTACTTTTTATTGCATATCTTACTAAGTTTTCAGATTATACACATATATGATCATTACTCAAATGGGAAATAGGGGTGAGGACGGAAGCATTTTAGAGTAGTCTACCCCCATTTGTGTGGAAGGAGAGGGGGACAGTTTATGGGGGGTAAAACCACCCTCAGTGAACCATACTGGGTTTGAACCCTCCCATATTCCTAGAAGGCTTGTCTAAAACTTAAGTGATCCCTTTAAAGACCGTAGGGACTATTGAAAGGGGTAGTGGCCTATTGCTATTAAAATACTAATTTTAAGTTATGATTCAAAAATGAGGTGGCCCAATGGCTAGATAATTTTATAATAAAAGAAATTGATAAAACTAAAGAAAAAGGAAAAATAAACTACTAAGAATAAATTTGATGAAGAAACCCACTAGGAAAAGAGGAAAGATGTGGAAGAATCCAATGCACAAAGGTAACATCTTCTTCCTTTCTTCTGTCTTCTATAGTAGAAGTAGTCACACACACATTTTAAACACAAATATAATAATGTTTCAGTATGTTGCCTTTATCAAACACAAAGAAGAAGAGAGTACAAATAACACAAACAATGGATTACTCCATTTTGAATTTTGAATTAAACTGTTAGAAACAAATTGTGCCAACTGTTTTTGGAGTAGAGATAAATTCCTTGTTGTGGTTAATATTTATAGAAAACTGATGATGATAATAATAATAGACAAGAGAAAAAAATAATAATAATAATAAATTTGGAAAATAATATTATAGAAATAAACTAATCTTCTGTTGAGGCCTGGTGGTAATCTTGATTGGTGATCCATTGGTGGCCAGTTCCCACGTCTAAGTTGAGACCTTGTTGAACTGTTTGGGAAATGCTCTTAATATTTTGGTAGTGTAGCAGGTTTGAAAGTCCTGTTGTGGGTACCAGCAGGATGGGTACAGGCTTGTCCGGATCTTTGTGGTTTGTGTCAAAGCGATGATTGTTCATTTGTTGTCTGAGAGAACCTGTATGAAGCCTATATATTCTGCATCACATGATTTGCACTGTAGTTGATATATCAAGTTATTGGTTTTGCAATTGTAATACCCAGGGATTTTGTATTCCAATTTGGTTACTTTGCTGTTGAAGGATGTAGCTGGTAGGTGGATTCCACATGTGCTGCAACGGGTGCTACCGCAGGGGTGTGAACCTTTGGTAGTAGGTTTTCTTCTCGGATTCTCTTGGGGTCAGGAAGTTTGGGATGGACTAGAATATTGTGGAGATTGGGTGGCCGTTTGAAAGTAACTCTTGGGGGAACTAATAAGGTTTTGGTCTGGGTAGAACTGGTTAGGAATTTGTAACCACATTAAGGATTTAAGGATGGTGTTATACGTTGTAAACCAGGATGGTATTGGGTTGTGAGAGGGATGTCCTCAACTTCTTTTGGAGGGTCGTGGTCATCCCTGGAGAGTGCTCTGGAGATTTGTTGTCTATTAGATGCTTTGGGGGAACCTCTACTTTGGAAAACTGTGGAGAGTTGTTTGCAATATTCAGTTAAATCGTCGGGTTCTGAACATATCCGTTTGGCTCGTGTGGCAAGCTGAATGGTAGAGACCTTTTTGTGTATGAAGGATGGCTGCTATGGTAGTGGAGGTATTGTTGTGATTGGTGGGTTTTATATGTACAGTGGTACGAATTTGGTTATTTTCAAGGAACAGCTTCACATCAAGGAAGGTAAGACTATGATGTGATTTATTGTGGGTGAAGTTTAGGGGCTGCAATTGTTGAGATATCTAGAAAGACGTCCAAGGATTCTTCGGAGTGAGGCCAGATCATGAAAATGTCGTCGATGTAAGCGAAGCCATAGATATGGTTTGATGGGCTGAGAATGTAGAAAGCGTTCTTCTAGTAGTCCCATGTAAAGTTTGCATATGAAGGAGCCATGCGTGTACCATAGCTGTGCCCTTAATCTGTAGGTAGTGTTTGTCTAGAAAACGGAAGTTGTTAAATTGAAGGATCATCCTAACCAGCTCCACCAGAAAAGAAGTGGTAGGTTTGGAACCAGGAGTCTGCGGTCTAAGTAATGTTCCATTGCTGACATTCCATGCACATAGGATGTTAGTGTAGAGTGCTGTGACATCAATAGTGACCAGAAAATAGTTTGATGGAAGATTTTTGATTTTGTGAATTTTGTCTAAGAAATGGTTTGTATCCTGTATGAATGAGGGAAGTTGTTTTACAAAGGGTTGTAGGTTGTGAATCAACCAGAGATGAAATTCTCTCAGTTGGGGAGCCACAACCAGATACAATCGGACGGCCAGGCGGAGGTCTTATTTCTTTGTGGATTTTAGGGAGGAGATACAGTGTGGGAGTTTGAGGTTCTTGTGGGAAGAGAAGTTGAATTGAGTTGGTGGTGAGATTCTGCCGGGGACCTTCACGTTGTAGAAACTCTTTAATCTGCACGTTGTGATCTTCAGTTGGTATTTTTGTGAGTGGTCTGTAGATGGAGTGGTCGAATAGCTGATTTTGTGCCTCTGTGATGTAGTCGATACGGTTCAAGATGACTGTAGCGGAGCCTTGTCAGCTGGTAGGATGATTATATCAATGTTGTTTTTTAGTGCTTTGATAGCTTTTTGTTCGTTGGTGTTGAGGTTTCCGTTTCAAAGTAGTGTCTTGGGAAGAGTGGATCGGCAATATTGGAAAGGAGGTAAGTGATGAACTGTTCCAGAGGGTGTTCTGAGGGTAGTGGCGGGGGGTCCCAGTCTGAAGGTGGCTTGAACTTGTAGAGGGATGGATCTATGGCTTTGTCAGGGCTGGTAGTGTAGGATTGTTCTGGAAGAAATGTTTCAATCTTAGAGTGCGAGCATAGGAAAGGACATCCTGAACTAGGGCGAAAGTGATCAAATTGGGAGTGAGGTGAAAAGGAGAGGCCCTTGGACAGAACATCATTTTGTGTTTTGAGAGATTGTATTTTGATAGGTTCAGTATGGAACTGCTGACTGGACCATTGGTGGATGTAGTGTCAGTTATGTTATTATTGACGGCTTATTAGAGGGCATTATCTCTGAGAGATTGTGCTTTGATAGGTTGAGAATGGAACTTTTGTATGGACCAATGGTGGATATAATGTGGTTTTGTTATTGTTGATGGATTTAATAAAGGCGTCATCTCAATTTTTTCTTGAGGGAAAGGCAAGTGTGTAAGTGGTCCTGTTGGGCGGGGGTAGGTTAATATTGTGCTAGTGAGGGGTTGGCAGCAATCAAAGGAGGATTACTGATTTGGGTCTGCTTATTTTCAGGCGCTGGGAATGGGGTAGTTTTGAGTGCAAGGATACAAAGTTTAGAAAGTTTTCAGAGATGGTCATTGGCTTTTTTAGCTTGAATCTCTACTGCTGTTTTAGAATACTGTTCACAAGTTGCATGAGATGAGAAGAGGTAGAAAAACTATTTTTGGAAAAGGAGTAAAGTTGTATTGAGTGGGATAGTGCTAGTTTCTGATACTGATTGAATTTTAAGTTTTATTATGTCAAACCCAAAATAGTAAGTTTGACACATTAGTACTGTTGGTAACAAAAATTGTTTTGTATTATGTAATTTTTATTATTATTATTATTACCGCGTCTTACTACCCTTCGGGTTATACACACTTATGCTAATGTGTAATGGTAGGGTGATGTGAGATGAAATGGAGGACCTACAGTTTAACGGGGATCCGAACCACGGTGGAGACCTGGCATTACACACATTCACAAGTTGTGATTTAAAACAAGTCTTGTCAAGGTGTAGGAAGGGTTTGGTAATCAGATAAATCTGTGCCGGGACCGAGGATTAAACCCCGACCCCCGCACAGAAGTCAGGCACCTTACCTATAGACCACCAGTGTGTATGTAAAATTATAAGAAGGTTCTAACCATCATTTATAAAATTCAAAGGTCACACTCCATTTTTGATATAAAATTATCTCCACCGCCCTTTCTCATTTCCATAAGTTGTATAAATTTTTTATTTATATTACGTTAACTAGAAGCACAAACCCTTAAACTTTCTACAACCTTGCTCATCAGGATTAAAAGGGGTTTTTAAAGGTTGTAATCCTGAATTTATCCTGCCCATTATTTAAAAATCAAAACTTATAAAAACTATAAATATGTTATCGATGGGGAAAAAGGGAATCACAAGGTGGAATAGTTGTGCTTTGAATGCCTGTGTAATCTTCAGTGAGAATCTCTGCTGGCCTGTTGTCTCCCAGAATGATTAGGACGACACAGTCATCATCATCGAGATGATTCCTCCGCTTTACATGGGGCGATAGAGGGAGAGGGGAGCACTTTCCAGAACTCTTGCAAGTTCTCTGTTTGGTCAACCACAGGGCTAGATGACAGCTTAACCTGCACAGATACAATAACACAAGTCTATTCCCATAGAGATGGTGGTAACTGACAAATAACAAAAGTTACTAGATCCCTCTCATGTAACCAATCGCCAAACCACATGATCTGCAAGTACCTATGTTGACTTGCTGTCACTTTTGACAGTCAAAACTTTACACAAAATAAATCTATAATTTATTATTCTTTTCGCCTTTTTTACATTATTGAGATACTGTCAGTTACCATCAGTCCTATAATGAATGGACTCGAGATTGTAAATAGCCATAACGATTATTCTTAAAAATTTATTTGTATATGGTGTTTAAAAATGAGGTGGCCCAATGGCTAAATAATTTTATAATAAATAAATTGATAAAACCAAAGAAAAGGAAAAATAAACTACTAAGAGTAAATCTTGATGAAGAAAGCCCACCTAGGGGAAAGAGGAAAAAAGTGTGAAGAATTATAAAATTTGTTAGTTTCAATTAGTGTTAAAAACTTTATTCATTGTGTTGTAACATGTCCGACATTTTTAAATAACATTTTTCCAGAAGTACAAAAGAGGCAAATGAGTGTATATGAATAGTGAATCTCAGGCGATGGAAATATCCTGATGTTTCAGAATATATATCATATCTAGGCTTTCTATTCATGTGATATTAATTGTACAAGTGTTTGCGCACTTCCATGCATTCACATTCAATGTACTAGAAGCAGCCTATAAGCCATTCTCTCTTGTAGTGGCCGCGTCATCAATACTCAAAGTAGCAGATGATTTCCACATGTCTTATCACAGACTCTGCCCATGATTAAAAAGGACACAGCATGTGAAGTTTCTGGATGGTATGCTACGCCAAAAGTCTCTGGTTTGATTCCTGATTTAGGTGTCATTTTTCAATTTTTAAATATTTTATATAAGTTTTTTGGCCCCCAAAGGGGGTTTCCTTTTTTGGGGTTAAAAGTTCTTTTTTTGTTTTTTAAAATGGGGTTTATTTGGTTTTTTGTTTTGGT
>JBCFYV010002919.1:0-33081 GCA_039000515.1 Timema cristinae
ATAGAGAATTCAGAAAGGGTGTTAGGATGTATAGTTATGATATAAAAAAGAAAATGTCAATGAGTTTGAGTCTGTGTTTATAAAAAGGTTTATTTGTGTCTAAAACATGGTTTAAGCTCAAAGTTATTCACTTATAACCTTATTCAACATGCATGGCAAAGGGGTGAGTCGAGAACGATGATTGATTTTGTGGTGTATGATGAGAGAGTTAGAAGTTTAGTAAGAATAATAGGTCTGTGCGTGGAGCTGAATGTGGAACGGATCACTTCCTAGTGATCTCAGTAGTTGAATTAGGTAGGAACTTTGTGAGGAAGCAGCACAGAGTAGTAAGCAAGAGAGAGTGAAAGTGGAAAAGTTACAGGATAAAGTGTGAGAGCACAATATGAAAGATTTATGGGGAAAAAATTAACTTTACAAGAGCAAGAATGGAATTTAGAAATAAATTCTAAGGATATAGAAATTGCTTAGAACAGAATAAAGGAGGCTGTAGTTGTGTGCGCGAAGGATGTATGTAATTATGTGGTGGTGGAAATTAAAAAGAGACACGTGGTAGAATGGACAGAAGGAAGAAACTGTGTAGAGAAAAACAAACAGTATACATGTATGATTCTGTGAAGAGGGAAACAAAACGCAAGAAATTATGGGATGTACACAAAGAATAAAAAGATGGATTCATAGAAATATATTAAAGGATAGTAAACAGCAAATTAGATAAAATAAAAATAAAAATAAATATTTTGAAGGATATAAGAACCTGTCTGGAAGTGTGCAAAGAGAACAAAACAAGGAGTGCAAAGTAAATATATATGGCATTCAGAATGTTCGTGTTGAGAAGATATGGATGATAACAGAAAAAGAGGAATTATTTTGAGCAATTGTGTGTGATGAAAGAATTAACGAGGCTGAGGTGTTAAAAATATGAAAGTGTAAGGAAATATAAAAGCTGCGGGTGTAAATGGAAACACAAGGGAAATACTTATGTGTGGGGTCATAATACTACTTTCTAGATTGTGTGAGTTCTTCAACGTTTGTGCTGGGATTTCGAATGTCCCTATTGACTTAAAATATGCTATCATTGTTCCTTTGTACAAAGGAAAAGACAGTAACATGAATATAATAACTATGTTGTTGATTATTGCAAGCAAGTTTATAGAATTGTTTTAATTGAGAGGTTGCGTGAAAAAAAAAACCTGCAAGCTATATTTGGGGTGTGCAATGTGGTTTCATGCCAGGGAGAGGTTGCAGGGACCAGATATTAGCACTGAAACACATTTTTTATAAATCTATGTCTGTAAAGAAAAGGTTTATTATGCATTCATTGATTTGGATAAGTCGTATGAACCGGTGCATAGGAGTATTTATGGGAATGTTCTTAGAGAGTATGGTGTGGCTGCATGTTTTAGTAAATGCAATTATGACGGGTGTGTTGGAATTAAGCGTGTGCTATGGTGAATGGAGCTTTTAGGGAATGGTTTGACATTGAACAGGGTGTTAGACAGTGTCTCCTTGGTTTTTAGTATTTTTATGGATAAGTGTATGAGGGATATTATTGAGGACGTTGTTGGTGTAAAAATGGGAAATTTAAGGTTGCGAGTGCTGTTATATGCAGATTATGCCGTATAATGAATTAGAATGAAAATTACTTTATTATTATTATTAGCACCGCGTCTTACTACCCGTTCGGGTTATACGCACTTACGCTAATGTGTAATGGTGGGTGATTGTGAGATGAAATGAAGGACCTGCAGTTTAAACGTGGAATCCGAACCACGGTGGAGGCCTGGCATTCCCCACATTCACAAATTACTTTATTAAATCGCTACTTGTTTTGACAGTCAGAATGAACCTTTGTACAAATCTCTACCAAATTAATTTGTCAGTTTTTGATAAGTAAGGATTAGTAAATTATTATTATTGTTATTATTATTATTATTATTATTATTATTATTATTATTAGCACCGCGTCTTACTACCCGTTCGGGTTATACGCACTACGCTAATGTGTAATGTTAAGGTGATTGTGAGATGAAACGAGGGACCTACAGTTTAACGTGTAATCCGAACCACGTTGGTGGCCTGGCATTCCCCACATTCACAAGATGTCTTGTCAGAGGTGAAGGGAGGGTTTGGTAATCAGATAAATCTGTGCCGGGACCGAGGATTGAACCCGGCCGCCAGCACAGAAGTCTGACACCTTACCCCTAGATCACCAGGACACCCGATTAGTAAATGATTGTCAGCTTAGTATAAATAGAAAATTGTTAGAACAAGTGAATACTTTATGTATCTGGGCAGAATTTTCTGTAAAAATGGAAGCTGATGGTGAAATCGACAGACAGGTGAAATGCATCTAGGAGAGAAGTTGGATGTATGCAGACCATTGCAAAGAATGAAGTAGTAGCGAAAGAGGCAAAGATTGTAGTTTATAAAAGTGTGATGAAGCCAACATTGTTTTGTGAATGTGAAGCTTGGGTTTGTCAGGAAAAACAAAGAGCAAGGGATAATGTGTTAGGACTGAAATATATTTAAAATTGTATGTAGAAATAACTTACTTGTATGGACATAATCAGTAATGAATGGGTGCTGAAGGAGTACAGTTTGGAAGGAAATGTAATAGGTATATGTGAAAGAAACGTCTTACATTGGTTTCGGAATGTTGAGAGGGTGAGTTATGATTGAGTGATAAAGCAAATAAATGAAGGTATATATAGTGGGTGAATCAAAAGAAAGGTGTAGGTCATGTAAGACGTTGCTAAATTTTATAAATGAATGTTTAAAAAGAGGAACATTAAGAGTGTTTCAATAAAAGAGTGTGTATGAATATTGTTGGATCGAAGAGCGTATACAAGGACAGGAAACTGTAGAGAAAGTAAGTGAAGATTTATTAAGTACGGATTTTTTTTAGCTACATGTACAGTTTCTTTCCTGCCCGTAAGGAAACTGCATTATTAGGTATGTACGTATGTATTTAGATGTATTACAATGCTCACCTTTGTGTCTACAATAATACAACCGTAAATATTCATTTTTAATATTCCACCCTCTCATCACTATTTACTTACAGGGCCTGATTAAGGGTTGAGACCACCCTATGATAATATGCTTGTTGTAACCCCTCCACCCCTACAATCCACTCACCAATCCCAACCATAATACTTAATGTAGATACAACCAATAAATGCATACTGTATATCTGAAATGTGTTATTAAATGATTAAAATTAATAGTGATTATATTATTATTAATAATCATTCATACTCGGAATATAAACTAATAAATAAATGTAAATTATAACATAATATCACGTAATAAATTGATAAAGGTATTACGCAAACTTACCGTTTAGTAGATTGTTGTATTTTATTGACAAACATTTGGTAACATAAAAAGTGTAATTAAATTTAACACAGAATTGTTTTAATTTTAATAATCAATGAAAATATTGGCAGCAACAGATACGGCGCCAGTCCGACAGCCCGGAAATGACTAATTTGTCTTATCCTTTACATCAGAAATGCAAGTAGCATTACGTTAAAATAATAATCTTAATGCCTTATAATCGTATTCAGGTTTCATATTTACTTCGAGAAATAAATTATATCTTATACTATAATTTAATTACAGTGTTTCTTCACGCAAAATTTCTCACGCCCTAATAAAAAAAATTGTGGCCCAATCCCCCTCCCCATACACACACACACACACCACACAAATATATGACCCCTAGGCTTCCGCCTATATCAGCCAAAGTATAAGCAGGCCAAGCCTATTTCAAACTTGTTGAATTTAAATATATTCTCCAACACTTTTATTATGTGATAGTAAAATTATCCAAAAAATTGCACAATTTTAAAAAAGTACGACTTAAATCCCAATCGAGTAAACATCGGACGATAGTTGATCTTTGTAAATGTCAGTGTTATAACTACAAGGAATGTTTTTTACTCTGTTTGGTGTTCACACGAGACCGATATTTTATGCTGTTTATGATGAAATGCAGTTTCACACGATACCATTAGTATAATATTACTTTAAGTAGGAGTCAAGCTAATGAAACTGTCTTTTTACTTTTCATGCGTTTGGTATTGTTTCAGATCCTCTTTAGCTGTGGCGATCTCCCCTTTAAAGTTGTACATTTCCTTATCCCCCATTTAGTAACTAATTTCCACAAAAGAGCTCGTCACGGCCTCCTTGGTTTGCTGACGAGAGAGAAATAATATATTTAGTTTTGCAAAGCCCTCATAAACCACTCAGCACAAAAGATTGCAAGTTCACATTTTTTGGCAACGGTCCTGTCTGCATAATGCACGAAATATCTTTTATCACTTTGATAGCAATTAAAAATACACACAACTCTGAAATCAAAATTACTAATACTAATCAGAAAATATTACTGAAGTTTTTGACATAAGAAAACTTTTAAACAAGCATTTAACACATACAATTACTTAAATGAATACGCGTCAGACACACATAAACAAACCTATAAGTCATTCACGAGCTAAGTTTACCTGGATGACAGCTCGAAATGTTACTTAAGTAATCCCTAATATATCACTACGCCAACAGCTGACATCACTTTGGATGACTGTAATGAAAACAGATGGTAATTTTATTAATGTGATAGTTAACCACAGTAATTTAGGCCAATATTATTTATATCTTTATTTGAGGTCGGACACAAAGCTTATTTATAATTTCATTCACCTTAAAAAAATTATTAACAACACTTTCACAAAAACTTCTAACGAACATTGCTTCAAAATGGTGACCGACAAAATTTAAACCATGTGGTTGAACATAACGGTAAACAAGTTTTTACAATGATGCAGACACGCAGTTGATGAAAATATTTTTTTCAGTTAAATATTTCAACATACGATAAAAATAATCATAAAATCATTTATTGTATGTAAAAAAATGACAACAATTTTCTCTTTTCCAAGTAAATACGATGTGCACTATATTACACAAAATCAGTAACGTTCCAAAACGAAAATAAGTACTTTTAATTATGTTTAAATATTGTTTCGAGTTGGATAAAAAGAAATTATTTAAAAAAATTAAATAGTATGAGAAAACTTAAGTTTACGTTATTTTAAATGTAATATATAACCATTGATTAAAGATCTTTACATTTATAACAAAACTGTGATATTTTACAAGTGGGCAACCCAAAACCTAAACATATGATTTTCGAACTATCATCCAGGTAAAAACCTATCGTGAACGGAAAATAGTCCGCCATCCTACTACCATATTACGATCACTGGACCAGTATTTGTTAGACCTGGTCTCCTTTCGTTAGTCGTATGGCCTGTAATGAAATATGATGAAAGATAAATTTACATTTCAAACCTTTTATATTAAAGGACAGTTTGGTTATAATATTTTATTATATTTGTAATAAAACACTTTAAATAGTTTAAGCTATTGCTTAAAGTGAAATAGGTAAAAATAAAACAAAAGGTATTGTTATTTAGAGGTTATAGCCATTTGCTTGAGCGTAAATAGACTATTGAAAGTCGTGTCACTGAGTTGAAGTATTTGTTGATGACGGACCTCTGTCCGTATTTGTATAGCTCTAGTAAAGGTTTGGAGTAATACGGTATGTATGTATGCATATATGTCAAATATAAGGTATTAGTATTAAATGTAGTTTTCTTATAAATAAATAATTTTATGTTTATGGTTATTTGTTTAAAATATTCAAATTGATATTACTTTAGAAACAATAAAATAATTCCTACTATTTAGGTCTAACTGTTCCAAATCTTGGTCTTAGAATGACATGGTTATCTTGTGATCACCAACACACGTTTTCAAGTTTTAGTCATAGTATATAATAGTATTGAAATATGTCATTTATCTAAAATTAACATTTAAAATGTATGGACTTTAGTTTTGATTTAGAGTTAAATAACACATGATTTAGCTTTAACTACAGGTATTTATAGTGTTTTATTATAATGTTAGTATTTTTAACCTTAGGTAGTTAAGATAAGTAAGCCATTATAAAAAAAAAATATGTATTTTATCGAAGATAATAGAAGACATTGAACTATTTATTCAGATGAATTATTCCTGCTATATATATATATATATATATATATATATATATATATATATATATTGTTATAGGTTAGGGTGATACAATAGCAGAGTTCATTGATATGAAGCTTATCCAATAGCATTGACTTCGGGACAAGGAATCCCGGGGGTGCGTGAACCTCCCTGTTTTTTTGTTGTTTTTGGGGTTGTGTGTTGGGATTATCTTAAGATCCTCCAATTCACCGTATAGTTATTCAAACATAAAGTATTATTTAATTACAAATTGTATTGTAGCTACGTGATTTCAATTCTTAGAAAGGAACTAAATTATTACGTATTTTCTAATATGTATACTACTGTCTTCCAACATTATCACAACACTAAATAGGAAGCAATTGGTTAAAGTTATGTTAATATATAATAATTATTTCTGTGTCATAGAGCTGCCATAAGGTTGTAATTTTTAAACCTACTCGAATACCATGTTCTTACTTTACATTATGACAAATAAAGGTATGAAAAATAACTTCAAAAAACATTCAAATACCTTTTCAAATCATTCAGAACTTGTCTGAAAGTCATATTACAAGTGAGATGACGTGTGACTTTCCAGTCCAGAAGTGATTTATGAACACCAACAATTTTAATCTTCCGATCTACGACTAAATAAAGTTGTACTAAATAACCAACACGCTCAGCATGCCAATCTACTACTCTGATTAAAGTTCGAGATGACCAGCACAACGGCAGCACATGTCACTGATTAGTATCACATTATGCACAGCTTAGGATATTGTCTATGGGATAGTTTAAGTGCCAAATACACGTTTGAAGTAAGTATTGTAATGATGTGGAATTATACATCCCAATAATTTATTATTCAATCTTTATTCAAAACTACAATATTTTAAATGATAGCGGGTAGTAAGATTTATTTGTGTTAAGTTGTAAAGTTGCAAGGTATGGCAACATACTTCTACGTCTCTCTTTAAAAAGACAATACAGTTTTGTGAACAGAAACACACCTGGATGACCACGCCTATTTTCTTTAAGAAAGCTTCGAGAAGGAAATGTTGCTTTGATATACCCCTTCAGGGTACGCATCTCTTCACTTTCCTTCCTGACGAGGAGCCGTGTAGTAGAGTCTATGACATCTTAATCTGTGTTCTAAATCTCACGTGTCGGGAATTATCATGCATATAAAGTGATAGTCGGGCTTTTATTAAAATCTACAACGTGTAGAATATCTAGAAAAGAACTGTTTATCTACATAAAATAAAAATAATTATAAAACACCAGAACTTTTAATTTACAAAAAAAGACATCATCCCTTTTTTAATTATTATAATCCAGAACAGCAAGCTTGGACCCAATTCAATAGTTATATCAAATATCACCCTAGTGTTAGCGTACACACGTGAATATATTAGGCTAGCTCTTTTAAACTTTACAATAATGGCTTCCAACGTGGAGGGCCTGATAAACTGAAAATATAGAATTAAATTCAGTTCACAACCCGAGAAGGTGAGTGCTCAAAGAACAGTGAAAGTGCCACAAATGGCTTAAGGGCTTTATTGTTACCACATACACACAAACTATGATGGCTTAAGAAGAAGTTCTAAGGCAGGTGACTTAGGAAGAAGGTCTAAACCAGGTGACTTAAGAAGAAGAAGTTCCAAATCAGGAGAAGGAGTTGCATAGACTTCAGGTGAGGTACGCAGGGAGAATCTCACATAAGTCACCAAAACAAATTTCATTAATATGAAGAGACACACAGTAGTAGCAGCAGTGAGGATAACCTTCTCCTAGCATAATATTCCCAGCCAATGGTAGAAGAACATCTTTGTCTAGAACTATCTGATCAGCAACAAAGTGAACAACAAATTAATAAAGTAGATGAACCAATAGCTCATAAAGAAGAAGACTTAAGGGGGGGGGGGGGGGATGTTTCAAAGGTAGAAGGTATAGCTCAACAAACCACCTTAGCAAACGACCTCAATGTAGTATAAATGCAGTTTAGTGCAGCAAATTAAAGAGAGTAGTGAAAAAAGTGAGAAGTTAAGCCAAAAAATAGATGAAAAGTTCGATAAAAAATAGCCAGGAGCTACAAAAAACTAGCCAGGTGCTACAAATAAATAGCCAGAAGTTAAAGAAATAAAGAAAATAATCAGAAATTAAATACAAAGTTTGATGAAAAATTTAAGGCGTATATGAACAATTCAATAAGCTAGAACAAGAATTTCAAGGTAAATTTCAAGAAGCACAAAAACGACTTATGACAAAAAAAATTACAGAAAATACAACAACAGACAAAAAGTGACCAAAACGCAGGTAAGGGACGAACTACAGACGCTTAGGAAGACTGTAGTAAGTCAGAAAAGCAGACGAAATGAGCAGATGAAAAACTTAAAAATGCAAAGGGAAAACTTGAAGCTTTGACAGGACGCTTTAAATTCCAAGTTAAAATATACTCAGGAACTCTTGCAATAAAAATAAAATAAAAATTCTAGAACAGGTATGCAACTTAACTGAAAGATTTGCGACTGTTGAAAAAGAGCAGCAATTATGTACTGATAACTTTAGATTCCAAAATTACTTCTTTGATGGACACACAGTACCAAATGTTTACATACAGGAAATAGTTGACCACCAATTGGACAAATATAAGGTAAACCTGACTGAGACTGTGGACAAGACGTCACAAACAGTCGAACAAATGCGACAACAGGCTAAGTCAAAATATTATGAAGTAGTGGAAAAAGGGAAGCTAATTACCACTGGTGCCTTGGTATTACCCAGGACAGGCATCCAGAGTCAATGGCCTCTGTACACACCTTCAGTGGAAATAATGATAGGGTGCCTACTGTACAATTTTTGAAAAAAAATTTATAGACTTTTTTGAAAATAGTAAACTCACCGAAGCACAAAAAATAGCATGTTTTAATTCAAAGTTAGTAGGTGAAGCTGAAGTATGGATGAACAGTCACGATGCTGAATATACATCCTATGAAGCAATAAAGATACCATTTCGTAAAAGATTTTGGTCTTTGTATAAGCAGGACAAATTAGTAAATTATATTTTTACATTCTGGTATGATCCACATCGAGGCCTATGTGTGAATATTACAATAGGTATGCCAGACAGGCAGGGAATTTGGACATCCCTATTGATGTGGAACGAAAATTAAATCAGTTATTGCATCACTTTCCACGTGAAATACAATATTACTCGTTCTTATAGCTGCTAGAGTAAAAAATAGTGTGGAAATGAGAGAAATTCTAGAAATATTTGACGAGCGCTCTAGGAGAGAAAGATCAAGGCCACACATTGCAAGTTAGCTCATTTAAAAATGGAGGAAACCAATTAAATAGGAACAGTAGAAAATAATCAGGCACAACCTAACCAAAGACCGAATCAGGAGCCGAGAACTCTAACTCGGGGAAAATTCCAATAACCAGGGAAATAATTCTAATCCTTATTACACTAATCCTAATCAAAAGGGAAATTATTCTAATCTAATTACATTAATCCTAATCAAAAGGGAAATTATTCTAATCCTAATTACAAGGGAGGTTTTTCTAGACCACCAGGGGATAGAATGAACTTAATTCAAAGAAAAGAATTTAAAGGTAATGGTAGTCAACCGAGAAGTCAGCTGATGAGCAAAGACCTTGAAAACCAGAAGAACACCCACAACAACAGAGCAGATATTCTTTCAACCCCCATGTCATTGTCCGTGAAGAAACGGGACAAAACTGTCAATAAGATAGTTAGACAAGTCATTGAGTTGCCGACAATGACATCGACTAAATTTAGAGAAAGGACCGTTGCTTTAGGAAACTGTCAAGAAGATATTGTTGCTATGTGAAAATAATTGCATTGTAATATCAAAATAAAGAAAGTTTAGTATCATAAATTTAATTTGTAATAGTAGCCAAAAGTCAAATTTATAGGTGTTCAGATTCGAGCCCGAGGTCTGTTTAAAAAAAACGCACTTACTTGGTAACTGAAATACGTGTCTCAGATTTATTGTTAGTAGAACACTTGTTAATTCCTAAGAAAATATCTAGAAAAAAACTGTTAACTACTTAAAATAAAAATAATTATAAAACACAGAACTTTTAATTTATAAAATGAGACATCATCCCTTTTAATTATTACAATACGGAACAGCAAACTTGAACCCAATTTAATCGTTATATCCAAATATCACCCTAGTGGTAGCGTACACACATGAATATACCAGGCTAGCTCTTTTAAACGTTACAGTATAACTCTATTGGAATTGGTTCCTATTTTTTAAAGGCTTGCCATTGTGAATCCTCAAGATTATTTTATTTTGTTGTGGACAAAGAGAGTTTTATTATATAATTCAATCCATTTGATAACTGTAAATCTATATTTCCAACGGCAAAGTAACTATCATGAATTAGAGCATTTTGTTAATTCAGCGTCTTATCAAGAAAACTACTCGTAATTGAAGCCATGTGGTGTATGTTTGTCTGTTTTTCTATTGTTTGTCCAGAGTTTTTCTCAAACTTACAGATAAGTTACAAAGCTGAAACTTCACCCATCAATTACTTATAGGGTTTCAGTTACCTCGAAAAATTCTTTAAATGATATTCTTTTGCAAGGGGGTGGCTCGAGGGGTGATTCAGTACATCACGATCATGAGACTGTAGTTATAAATATAGTTTTGAAGTTTAAGAGAAAAATCTGAAACTTGACAAAAGTTAAATAGAGATAACTTGGCAGAGTTGTTGACACAAATAACACTACCTCGGTTTTGAAAATCTATAAATATATAAAACAACTGGAACAGACTTTGCACGAAATCTGAAATTGCGCTTGTCTAAGACAGGCCTAAAACCTAGATTATAATAAATACGCGCTTACTCGGTACCAGTTATTGAAGTAGTGACTAAGCTAACCTTGTCTCAAACCTCAATATCAATAAGAGTTTCATATTAGGTTACGAATATTATTTTATTCTTAGACCACATATTAAACCAGAATATCCAAACCCAAGTGTATTTGTTATTTCTATATCACAAAAATCCCTGAAACATGATCAGAGGCCTACCTTCTCACCCGCTAACAGAAACAACTACAAGACTACGTCCAACAAATGGAGTACCTACCATCAGTTGGTGGTGTCAAAAGTATTCCGAACTAACCTTAGTTCACACTTCAGCTCGAGTGAACAAAGTTTATTTAAAAATTATTATCTTCCACAAGAATATTATTATACACCAATTTTGTTTGTAATGTTTTGTAAGTTAATTAAAGTAAATACAATGGCTATAACCTATGCAAATTCAATCAAATGAAAAGTACAACCTGGACACATGAATATATTCTGGGGCCTTTGGAATCCATATTTCAGTCCTGCGTTCAATTCTTGCCCCTGGGTTGTCATTTTTCAATTAAATCAATGGTTCTCTAATTCTCCTTTAACATGGACCACTAAGCATACACTGTCAACCTAACACCCCAGCACCTCTTCTATTAAAGTACCAAAATGTAGATATAACGATTTAACAGCTCATTAAAATGCATTATAATCATAAAAACTTGATATTAAATTATTTCATTATAGAAAAGTTAGAAATAGACGAATAAAAAAATATTTTATTTTATTATATTTTAAAACAGACAAGAACATGGTTAATCAATAATCATCAATCAACAGCACCCACATCTTTCAATATATAGGCGTCAATCAGAAAATAATTCATAATAATGGAACAAAAATTAATAATTGAACTAAAAAATATGTAACCTTATGGACCTGTTTAAGACCAAGGGAGATGAAACAATAAGAGCATAATTATCTTGAGAGTTAAAACGGTGTTAGGACATTTCGAGAACGTTAACAAACGAATACATGTTTTATTCTCCGTTTTATTGCAATATTTGACCAGTTTGATTACATCAGGTGTTATGGAAGATAGTTTCAATCTCAAGTCAGGCTCATAATTAAGCTGTTTCATTACACACTTTTTAGTCCAACCATTGCAGAAAATTCAATTTCCAAATTGTACGTTGTGGGAAACGGTAGCAGATGCTTGAAGGCACTTTTGGTTAGTTCAGAGTACTCTGATTTCACAGGGATCCAGAAATTTGTGAGGGATTTCCCATAGATTTGTTTTTAGTGCTCCATTACACGACAATTCAATAAACTAATCAAAGATACTAGCTGAAGAGGCCGAAGTAATCAATTACAGATGTAGCACTGAAAGGCTTACTAATCCATTCCTTGTTTTGATCAAGATCTGGAAAATGTTTTTATGCCATCTTGCAGAATTGTTATATGATTCTGAAATAATTGCTGTAGTTTATCATCGATAAGTTATCTTGCAGACTGCAAAATTCATTAAGTGCATAAAATAAATCATTCTCCCCACCGCCGTTAACTCAAAAGTTCACTTTTTTTTAATAGAAATGCTTTATTTCAACTTGCACTTAAAAATGTTCATATCGCGCCTCTGAGTGAAAGATATAGGCTGTTCAGGATGCTGTCATGAAGGAAAATCTTTATGTCAAAACCCAACTCGAAAACTCTTGAAATAACTTACCGTGGACAACCACCGTACTTCTGTGTGGAAAGGTAAATTTGTGTACTCAATTCCCATTTATTAACACAATTCATTAAAAAAGCGAGAGTTTTAATAAATCTAACCACTTTAATTATGTATTGTTTCAATACAATATCTAGTTCAGAAGGTATTCCTTTTACCGCAAACTGTTCTCTGTGGATAAAGCAGTGCGCTGAACTACATTCAGGCACTAACTCTTTTACCTTGCTGTAAAACCCCTTTTCCCACACAAAGCCTGCGCACTGTCAGTACTGAGTCCGACACATTTTCCCAATCCAATTGTGTTTTAGGAAATAATCACTAACCATACCAAAAATATAATCTTCTGTAATGTGTAGTGTGAGTTTTTAACAATGAAAAAAATAAAGCATCATCATGAACTTCATTTTCATAAATGTATCTTACATATGCTAAAAGTCGATACAAGTTTTCTACGTCCATTCTTTCATCCAATTGTAGAGCAAAATAACTACTACAACGCACATGTGTGATTAATTTATCTTCTACATTAGGACGCCAAAGATGTTTTGTGATGCTGAATTGTATCATTCAACAAAGGAATCATGTCTATTGCTCGCTCTGACGTTTTTCCAAAGCATAATATTCACCATCATTTTAGCCACTGGCCTTATGGGTGTTTCAGTAACGGTATTCACTTGACCAGTTTTTGCCACATGTAAAGCTATTTGGAATGATGCCTCTGTAGTTTTACTCTCTTACACACCCGTAGCAACAAAAGTAATTGATTTCTGTGTTGACAACATGACTTTACGTTTGTTTTTAAAATATCCAAGAGGTGTATGGGCTAAATCTGCATGTCTTGGATGAGAATGCCGTGAAAGCGTTGACAGTTTCATCATGTCGTAAGACAAAGTGTCATAGCACACCACACAAAGAGGGTTATGTGCAAATTCGTCATCGGTCCAATGCAATTCTATTTTCAGATAACCCTTATCATATTCCATGCTTACATATTTATTTTGTTTTTATACGATAATAGAGTAACTTGCTTGCAAACAATCGTCAATGATTTCAGGTTTAGCAGTTCCATGTTTAGTCATATTGATTTTACTTATATCTCGTTTCAATGAACCACTGTTAGCCACTGACACATTCTGAATTTAAATTAAAAATGACACAATAATACTGTCAATGGTAGGCTTATACAATATCCAGGCAAACCACCTACACACAAAACACATAATAAGAATAACTAGCTGCTGAATGCAAAGGGCTACTTAGTACTGATGGATTTCCATGTGTTGTAGGCTTCTTACTTCAGCACATTTGACCTTGATGGCCCGAGCTTCATGGCGGTGGAGTTGGTACACTCTCATATTAATGCAATAGACCACTGTACACTCCGATTATCTTAGAGTTGCATTAATAGCTTGTTACTGTACCGTGGCTACAAACTATAAACCGCATACCTCCGCCACCAAGAGTACATCCACACTTACCCCAGTTAACGGCTATACAAAGCAAGAAGTCGTGCCTGCCGACGACTGTGTCCGCCAATAAGAGTAAACAATATCTGGGGCCGGTCGGGAACGTGCAGGGTTTCCTCTTGAATAAACCCACGTAGTGGTCTGTGCGCAAGCGTGGGCCTTGTGGAGGTAATTGGAGTTATAGTGCTAAGTGTGTCCACCCCTCCATCTTCTACTACCTCACAGCGTTGTGCGCAGGCGCTGTATGAGGTAATCCAAGCGCTTATTTGCGGTAAATGACATCACCTTACGTCATGTAATCCATCCTCATTTCCTCCGCTGTTACAAGCAGGATATAAGCGAGTGCTCAGCGATTCTCTGTACTCTTTGACGCCTATAAGTTCTTAAAAACACCTTAGAATGTAAGTAGCCGAAATGTTGGGGATTTTAAGTAATTTTTTTTTTGTAACTATTGCATTAGTGGGAAGGGTTCTGCATACTGATATTTAAATATGTAGGCACCTTTTGTGCACTGGAAGAAGTTGAGTTTAATTTATATTAGGTTTTTAGGCGCGTTCCATATTATACAGAAGTCTTGGAAATTGTCTTATAAAATGTATATATTGTGGTTAATTTAGTTAAGTTGAGGTTAGCGTGCTAGTTAACCTTTTGTCATTCTGCGTTGAAATTGTTTGTTAAAGTTTTGCCTGAGAAATAGTCTTTACGCACTGGCGTATAAGTTACGTACTTTATTTACAAGCCAGTCTTCTAAGATTCGAATTCATGTAGTTCTTATTATTTCTTGCAGAACCCCTATTGAATGATTGTTTAATACGGGCACTATTAGAGTAATATTTTTATGTTGTAAACCGACTTTACTGCCGCCTTATTATTAATTATTCGTAAACTCTGATTATTATTTTGATTGTTTGGAGAGAATTTATTTTATGTTATATATTAAACGACAAATGTCTAGCGTAGAACTCGCACCCTTGTGTTATCTTATATAGTCATAAACCTGGATATTACTAATTTTCAATTAACTCTGATTATATTTTTATTCAACTGTAGACAATTTATGTAATGATTAAAGTCTTATGTGTTGCGTAGAAGTCGCAACCTAATCTCATCTTAACTATGTTATATATTCAAATATCAATCTGTTATAAATAAAATTGCCCAAAGGCCTTAATAGTTGTATTCCTCATTTCTTTTAACTTTAACTCTAACTCCCTGATACAAATAACATGGACACCTGGGTTTGACTGAATTGAGTAAAGTTCATTAAAGGTCCCTGAAGATTTGTTTGTATATTTCTCTTTTACAACACTCTTGTTGTGGTGATAATTTGGTCCAAAAGGAATAGGAATCTGCCACCACAGGAGAGGGTTGATTACAAATACAAATTTTCCATAGAAAATTTAGAAAATTTCGTGGACCACATAGAACCTAGTTACGAACCCCGTGCGGTACATGAACTACAGTTTTAAAACCACTGAATTAAATAAATATAGTTCAACCAAAACAATCATCCTGTCATTAAGTATGCTTTGATTATTTAGTGTAAGATATGGATAGCTCAAAAGGCTGTTAAATTCAAATAAAATATACAAATTAATATTATTATCCCCGCGTCTTACTACCGTTCGGGTTATACGCAATATACAAATTAATTGTATGGTGTACGACATGAACTTTTATCTTTTTTATAGTGGAATAGAGATATATGCTCTTAATACTTGTAAACTAAATAATAAACATTGTTGCAGAAAAACTATACCAAAACAGTATTAAATAATGTACACTGTTATAGAAACTTTGAGAAAAGGGTAAAATATTTGTCGCCAACAACAGGATAACAATAAATTTGGTAATTCAAAATACTAAATAATATGTTTATATATATATTTTCTTTTGGCTAGAAACTTGGTTTATAAAATATATTCCAAATTAAATATCTTTATTTTTAATATTACTACAACTTTACCATTAGTTATTTCGTATCTCAAATAGTTGCGGAGATATGAGCAAAATGGGAAATTTCTGCTGATTTAAAAAATAATAAAAATATTTTTATGGAAAAATGAAAATTCTCATTTTCCTTATAATACTAAACAGTGTCTATATGCATATTTAAAAAAATCTTTAAGGGGATTTTGAGAAAATCAATATTTTCTCTTTTGTCCCTTTAATAAAACTACTCTTAATTTAAGGGTAAGATACCTAATTAAAAAAATACTTGTGGGAATCTTAGTAAATCCTAGATACCAAAATTATGCCCAGTCAGTAAATGGTTTCGGTTCTAGTCCAAGATACAGATGGACGGACAGACAGAGGTAAATATGGTTCGAATAACAGACCATTTAGCAAGAAACGCTGAACATCTTCCACAGTTTAGGCATGATTTAATTTATTAATACAAAATTTGTTTAAATCATTGTATTATAAATATTCATCGTGTATGATAGAAACATTATCCTATTCTCTATGACAATATGATAGCTTCAATACTATATTCTTCTCTCTAATGTTTGATTTAGATTTAATTTAATAAAATTATACCTTATTGTAACAAAGTAAATATTAACTTGCATCATTTTTTATAGATATAGTTCATATTAAATTTACAATTTAAATAGAATGCAAAAAACCGCTGTTTTTATTATGTATAGTTTTGAGGAAAACGGCTATACAACTTTATCGTTTTATATAGTAGTTGTCCATCCGATTTAAACGTCGACATTTATCAAATCTCAAATTCAATTTTTTTGACAATCACATACTTCCCAATATTTAAGTATTGTTAGTAAACTTGCTTTCTTTTCTTTTCCTCCAATAGACATATTCCTCCTAATTCACGTTTAATAAATTTTAATAATTCCTGAGTAAAACTTTTATTTTTTCTCAAGTATGTATGCTATAAATATATTCGATGAAACCTGTGTTAATAATTTGAATCAAGTTATAGCAAAACCATGTTTGGCAGTTGACTATAAGTCTATGTATATAGATAATGTTAACAACAAACAGCAGTATGTGGACCAACATGCAAAACCTGCTAGCATTTTCATTCCTCACGGTGACGCTCAGCAAGGTTCCCATGATGAATACCACGAGCAGTAGTATTGCAGTGATGAGCAAGAGACATTTTTCCAACATACTTCGAGTCTTCCATAAAGTTGCACCCTGCAACATATCATAAGGAGATCGTTTAGACCTGCGTTTCAGGTCTTCTTCCCAATGGAGTGATAGGTCTATATAGTAGATTTTTATGGGAAATTATTTCTTTAAGAACGTCTTTACTACTCAAATTCTACTATAAATTTATAGTTATAGTAAAACTAAAGCTCACAAGAAAAACACGTGATATAATTAAATAAACAATACTTATGTGTAGTTGTCTACGTCATTCTGTCGTCTAAGGCAGTGTCACATTCTGTGCCAATCGCACTCGTCCTCCACTCCCCTCCCTAATGCTGCATATTCTCAGTCCACTTCCCTTCACTCCCCAAAAAGCAAGTAAACCTATTATTTAAAATAAATAGAAAAAGAAAGGTTTTGTATGATCTTTAAGGAACTTTGATTCTAAAGGAACGTTGTATATTTACGAGTGGTAGCGTATGTGTGTACTGGTTGCAGACACGCCTTCTGTTAACTGAACAGAGCCAACACTACTACTGTCCTCATCCTCGAACTCGCCTGTTTGTATCTTGTCATCTGAAGCAAAATATAATTAGTTTTCATAAATTATTATAGTATAATCACCACTCTAAATGATAGTTTCTAACCATTGTTAAATTATTATTAGTTTATAGCTAACCATATTTAATATTTTCGCCATCGCAACAGTGAGAACACGTAAAATGGCTTCTGTATCGGCTATCATGGTTGGACCGTTTATGTGGATTAGAATCTCGACTGGTTGTACTGATACATTATTTCCTAAACTGTTTCTCATTTTTTCTCCACTAAAATTTTGGTGAATTTTCTCTTAGTTCTACCTTACTGGCCCTTACACTATTAGTGTAGAGTACGCGGATTGTCCAGACGAGTAGTAAGATGCACTTCAAATTATATTAGCGCAACATATTTAAGCGATAAATCCGTTAATATGGAGTTCTAAAGGGTAATCTCAGTGCCAATACAAATTGAGAATGATTTGAAAAGGGACGTAATATAAGACATTTCCTAAGATATGTTATTCCATAAAATCAAAAGAAATGATGGGGGAAGAATGGGCAGGAAAAAATCGCACTTTGAAATATATATCTTATACAAAATAAAAAGCTTTGCATCAGATCCAAGGTTAATACATTTAATTGTCAACATGTTATAATACATTTAAATAATCAAAAAATAAAAACAAAACACATTGATAATGGGAACTCATGAAACGAACAGCGATTTTTGGAAATCACGTCAATCCTAGAAGTCAACCAAAAATCACTCACTACACGTCATTTTCTCCTCCCATCACTGGACAGCTTTACATGTTTGTTCAGTAGTGTTTGTGTATCCTTTCTCTTTAAGGAAGAGCTCCCTACTCTGGCCAGCATTCTTTGAATGAGGTTTTTCCATGTCCTCTAGTGAAAGAGTATTCCATTCTTCCTACGGAGTATCAATAATCTGCTGCACATTCTCAGGCGAATGGGGATGACGATGAATAGCCTGTTTAAGCATGTCCTAAGCATGCTCATTCGGATTCAGTCCAGTAAATGTGAAGGTTATACCATTCGGAAAATGTCATTTCTTTCGAGGCACTCCTAACCACGTGTTCATAGTGAGACGTGCATTGTCATTGGTTATGATGAAGTGGTGTACTACTCCCCTTCTGCATGGGGGAACAATGTATTCCACAATGTCCTGCACCTATAAAATTACCAGTCATAATACATTTTATGGGAGTTAGTGGTGTACGTTGGCTTAACATCATCCTACCATAAAACATCACAGACACAACAATGAAAGCGTGGACTCCTGCACATGTATGTACTGGTGCTGGCGTCCAGACTCCGTGATGAAATTTATTTCATCAGCTTTCACTCTGGATAATGGATAAACCCTCGTATAATTGTAGATGGCCACTACAATTTATTCAATCTATCTACAGGGGAAAAAGTTGCTTGAAAGCAACTCAAGATGACGACTAGCGCCACCCACTTGGCATTCTGAACTAGGGAGTTGAAAGTAAAAAGTTGGCAACAAGGAAAAGGGAGGGACAAGATGGCAGAGGATATGTGAAGAATTCGAAAAAATGAAAGGCTGAGGTCATTTGAACGCCAATTAATACGAGTTGAAGCAGGAAGCATCTGTTTGTTCACCGTGGATGTGCGAATGAGGATCGAGACTGCCATTAATATGTGATTCTGAAGTAAAAGCTATTTTCCAAGTGAAGTTTTGTAGCTTGGAATTTATGTTCTTGTGTTATTAATTTTTATATTTTATATTGTGAGCTATCGAGTCTTGGAAGAAATTTCTTTCGCGGGTATTTTTTTAAATTCGTGCATCTTATTATAAAAGCTTTTCCTGTTTACTTAAATTATCAGCCATGTGAGTTAAAAATATGTTTTGTAGTAATGGGTGAGCACGTCCACTTGGAGCAGGAACACGGCGTTAGAGCTTAATTCTTAGCTGGTTTGCCATTTTATTTATAAAACTTTAAACTTATGCATCTCTTGTGTCTAAATATAGAAATAGGCCAGATTATTGAATTTTAAAATTCCCATAGGTAGCTTCGGTTCTTGTGATTGGACCTCCATACTTAGGCAGCCAGCACAAACATAGTTATATGTGTACGATCTGTGAATTTAATATAGAGTACACCTCTTTTCATAATTGAGAAAAATCATTGTTTTGTTTATATTCCTTTTGATGTTATTGTTGTTTTAATTACTGTACATTTGGGAAAACTGAGTACTATTACTTTTTTGACACATGTGATGTTACCCAGGCTCCCCCACCCGGGTTACGGGGATGAGATTGCTTAGTCATTCTCTGAAATTATATTTAGAGGGTTTTACCATTGTTTAACTTTAGATTACCATACACTTTTTTTTGGTCAAACAATCTTTTTTCTCCTGTTTCGATCAATCTTGTGTACCTACAAAACTTCCCTTATGTAAACCACATTGTGAAACTTTCTAACCAAGGTCTATTTATTTTAAAATTTTAAAGTAATTCACAGTGTATTTGACATTTCATTTTCAGTTTAATTAACGAGTTGTGGGAGTTAAATTGAATTGCTCTTGCGGTCACCGTAACTGGCAGCCGACTCTAAGTTTAACTTTATTTAGGTTTAATGGTCTTGGTTCCCAAATTATATAAAATCAAGTAGGGCCCATTGCGTTAGGTTCCCCTCTTGACGTTTCTTTGTACTTCAGTTTTGTTCCTTCACTACACCTCGTTAGTTATCGCAAACTCCAACCCACCCCCAACTCATACTGTAGCTAGCCGGCATTTTATCAATATTTCGAGAGAAATATTGTTACAGCTACTCTCCACACTATCATACGTCTTGTGTTGGGCTTCAGTGCAACCCTACTCTAATCTCAAAATAAGATATTTCTCTACTGTTGCATATTGCAATTTTTGTGCGTGGTGGCACAGTTTCTTCTGCAGATGCGGTTTGATGGTCGTAGTGTGTAACGTCTAATTGGTCTTCGAGAATGAAGTCAAAATTCTTGAAGTAAACTAAGCACCGTCTGATCAGAAATGTTAATCTCAGATGCTAGGAGAGGTCACTTCTAAGAGCCATGAACATGGAACTTGGACGCTTCCACGTGGATATATAAATGTAACGATCTTGGACTGTTATTGTTACATGAGGATGGCCTGTACGAGACCTTTACTCAATACTGTGTGTTTCTCTGAGCCTCTACACTCTTCGATACATCACTTTGACTGCATTGTACGGTAACTGCAACATCTTATTGTGCAGTCCCGTTTGAAGCAGAGTCACAATCCGGTTCAGTCAAATGTCGTTATTGGTGTTCGATGCATGTTTACAGGCAGCTATGATGCAAAACAGACTGATTTTGCCTTGATAACTGAACCGACGCCTTACTGCTGTGGAATCACAACAGCGTAACTTGCTTAGTAAACAAACACTGACACACTATTGACTGTGTCTGATTTTGTATAACATTACTGAGGACCAACTTTTCCATATAGTGGCAGCGCATGTGTTACATGATATCCCAACTATATTTTCTGGCATTATGCAAAACCTTTTGTTGATGTGTATATTAGGAACAATCCACGTGCACTTTATGAACCAACTGATAACATTAAACCCCGATTTACAAGCCAATCCCAAATCTTATAGTATACACAACCTACAGTACTTTGACCACAAATAATTAATCACTGTTAAAGGGAAAGCCTCAATATAAAATATGTTTTTCTTTGTTGCCTGGCTGAAAATCAAATTCAGGCCCTTTCCAAGTAGGCCAACTGAGCTAAGATGTCAGACCACATGGCTTTGGCAGTCTCCATACGTATTCTATAGGTTTTGGAAATATAAATTCCAAGACAGTTGATACCCACAAACCTTTAAAAAATATAAGCTTTCTTTATTATCTTACTTTTGAAGGCCAAAGAAATAGTTTTGTCTGTGGAAGAAAAGTGTGCAGGTTACAATCTACTTGATGTTGCACCAGGTATGTTATCACTTCCTAATTTTTTGGAGAGTATGTGAACATACAAATTTGTTGTCATAAAGATAGTGTAATATAAAATAATATTTTTTAGGCTCTTAATACATAACAAGGCTGGTTGCACAAACCATAAGTATTGGCAGGATCAGAGATAAGATAAAGTTAATTTCCAATGGTGGTCTCAATCCTCATTATCAATTCCACCATTAAGGGCCGGCTACACAACATCATAATTATTATTCAAAAACGGGTATTGTCAATCAACTTCAAGAAAAGTTTGAGTGGTGGAAAAAGTTAATAAAGGATCAAAATCTCCAATCACCTGACAATTGATTTGATACCTAATACAAATATGGAACACTGTAAAATCACTTTGTTAGAAAAATCTGACTGTGATATGAACTAAATTTATAGATATGGTTGGCAAAGGTGTATAAACATTATGTTTATGGTATTAAATATTCATTTAAACAAATAGCAATTTTGGTCATGTTCCTCAATAAAAAGTCTTAAAAATGTTTAGTGTTATCAATAAATCTACAAAATAATATGTACTCGGTCTAAACCTCATATCAAATTTTATTTCTTTGAGATTAAATAACAGATAATTTCTTTCCTGTAGCTGCTTTGCATCTCAACCATTATCTATAACTTCGTTATATGATTGAAAATCACTGAATTTTATGACCCCCTATTGACAAAAATATTCTCAAAAAAAATCACACTCAAAATAAATATATAAAAACACATTTACTACTCATAATAATCACTTTTGTAATGACATAAAAACTAATTCAGTTATCAAATCTTGTGGGTTATTGTTTCTCATCAATATGATGATTGAAAAATCAATAGTTCGTAGTAGAAAAATTGGCTGGTTGCTCGATCAGAGAGTTGATCGACAATCGCCTCCTAATTGTTAACGGTGCAGCTGAAAATGAGGTTTGAGACACTGATTGGAGATCAACTGAAATGATATTGGTTTGGATCAATCTAAAATATATAAAAAGTCACGGATGAAGGTAGTTTTTTTAAAGTATCATATGTAAAGTATCATTTATTTATTCATCCATGAAGAAACACGCGCTTCTCATAAATAATGTGAAAAGGATTTTACCAGTAAAATATATTTTTACACCATTCTTCCTGTTAAAGGAACAACTACGCACTATTTGGCAAATACGCCACTCTTATACCAATAAGAAGCTAGCCTTCACAACACACTGTTGACGAGGGGAGAAAGATGCAAGGGTATGTCATATATAAACCGTTTGTGCGTATCAGCCAGTGATCACCCAAACAGCGAATCCCAAACAGCGACACACAAGCAGAGGATCCACCCGCACAACCCTCCGTCCACACACAAGTCAGTCAGAGCCACACATGGCAGTCACAGTCCAACCAGTATTAAATAACTAACATTAATATCACAAGTGTGCATTAATATAAAGTATTTAATTGGAGAATATATAAGTAATTAACAGATGCCATTTAAATAAACCGTGTGTGAATAAACAGCCATCAACAGTTCTCTTTCATTAATTCAATTAAATATACCGTTCTAATTAGTGCTCGACCACGGAGCAATTAACAGCTGATTAAACGGTATATTTACCGTACAGTGATGATAGCGCTCGACCACGGAGCTATAGATAACCTAAACATCGTCACAGAATTATTATATCGGGGAATTTAATCCATAGTGTTTCAATCGACGCCCGCCCGCGGCTTGATTATTTCCATAGTGTTACAATTGGCGCCCAGCCGCGACGCGAATCCTCGAATCCCCGAGACAGAAAGAGACTCCACCTACTGAAAGACGCACAGAACACTACAAGGCACACCAACGACGAACATCCATTCGAGAACCGAGGTGAAACAGACGTTCCACGCACGGCCATTACAAGGCACACCGACAACGTGCATCCATCTGAGAACGAGGTGAAACAAACGTTACACGCACGGCACACTACAAGGCACACAATGACATAAATCCATCTGAGAACCGAGGTGAAACAGACGTTCCACGCACCACACACTACAAGCACGCCAACGACGTAAATCCATCCTAGAACCGAGGTGAAACAGACGTTACACGCACGGCACACTACAAGGCACACCAATGACGTAAATCCATCTTAGACCGAGGTTGAAACAGACGTTCCACGCACCACACACTACAAGGCACGCCAACGACGTAAATCCATCCTAGAACCGAGGTGAAACAGACGTTACACGCACGGCACACTACAAGGCACACCAATGACGTAAATCCATCTTAGAACCGGGGTTTGAAACAGACGTTCCACGCACCACACACTACAAGGCACATCAACGACGTACATTTCATCCGAAAACCCAAAGGGTGAAACAGACGTTCCACACACGGCACACTACAAGGCACACCGACGACGAACAACGTACTGAGGCGGAACAAGCTAACCCAAGACATCAAATTAGTCAATAAGCTTAAATAATTTATATTTTAATTAATTAATTAATCCAGATTTTAAATAACTTTATTTTAATATATTAGAATAATTAATTTTAGTAAATTTTGGAAGGGAAAATGGCAGTTTCAAATGATAATAGTGACGCTAGTTGCTGCTCTGATGAGGAATAATATGAAAATAGACCTAGATATCAGTTAGTTCTAAGACAATCAGATAAAAAAAAATAAGGGAGAGAGAGAGAAAACCAAGAAGAGTTCTGCAAATTAAGGCAGTGCGTCTTTTCTAAATAAGGGTGAGGCAGTACGCAGTTGTTAAAATAAATTAAAACAGAAATTGTAAAGATGCCATTACCAACCCTAGCTACGGAGAAGTAAAACTAATCCTTTTGTAAAAGGAAAAAGGCTTATATGTTAACTTGAACACTTACTATATGACCCTAAATTAAGTTGTCAGAATATATTATTTACTAGTCTTCGAAATAAGGTTGCAAGTGATCTTTTTTGTCTGGTAATACAACACAATAGTTAAAAAAAACACACACACTTAAAAATGCGACGACAATTATTTTTAACCTTTACTCAAAAATAAAACGTCATTTGACATTTAGAAGGACATAAACAAGAAACTCAGAAATAATAATATCCTTTATGACTAAGAGTCAAACCCAATATAACTGCAAATATGAAGTCAAGTTTAAAAATATAAATGCTGTACGAATCATATTAATCACATTTGGATCTAAAATAGTTACAGGAAAATATATATAAATTTAGGAGAACAAATAGGGAGGGGCATGATCCCTCGGAAGCATGAAAAGATAAAGATCAGATATAAAGTAGGGTGAGGGGTGTTTACATTTTATCAACTAGTTAAGTTTTATGTGAGTAAATTCAAAGGATAATTTTAAGTTTATAATAATTTAAATAGTTTCAGTTTAAGAAAGAGTTAGGAAGTTTGATTAATTAACAGACGATCTTGGAAATCAGAATAATATATTATTTCACCAAAGGTGCATTTTGTAAATGGAGAATTAGGATATGAATCTTAATATTTGTGTGGGGTGTTATTTTAATTAAATTAATTACATTTCAATAAATTCAACGATATTGATTAAGATATTAAAGTAGTCACAGACTATGTTGATGAGATAAAGAATAAGATTTAAGATATCTAAAGAAATTAATTTAGATATGCACTAGAGTACAGTATTGCAGTAAGTTAAGGTGAGTGGAAAATAAGAGCCAGTAGTGTCTTGTTTAAAACATTTTTTTCAGATAGAGGAGTTTTAAGGTGTATTTGTTTAGGAGTTGAGGTGTATTGGTTGAGGAGTTAAGGTTTATTCAAATATGGACTTAGCCATGATCTAGATTATGCAATCATCGTTATGACTTTAAGATGACCTGAGGGCATCTAGCAGCGTTGAGAAGTTGATGAGTATTGGTTGAGGAGTTAAGGTGTATTAGTTGATGAGTTAGGTATATTAAGGCATGTACTTAGCTATAGGCAAGCCTTGATTAATAATTTCATTTTTTCTGGTGAGTCAACGAACCTCCAAGGATCAGATAGCAAGTATTCACAAGCATAGAGAGAGCACAACGAGGGAGATGTCAGTAATTATCATATTAATGAGGCAAAGGCCTAAGTTTTCCACTAATGTAATATGTATGCAACGGTAAAATCTACATTCAAATTGATAGATATGGAAGAAATTATGAAAAGGTTTAAAGGAGTATTCTGTGATTGCATGATGTAAATATTGATGTATCAACAAGGATAATGAGTAGTAATGGGCGACTATAGGCCATTTCTGGCAATGAGCCAACAGCTGTGACGGGGCTGTGACAATGAGGCAGCAACTGTGACGGGTCTGGTGCGATTAAAATATTGGTGACGTTTCAAGTGAATTACGTGAATAAAATCAGTTTTGTGAAGTAAGACATTGACGTCTGTAACTAAACTTTGACGTCACAGGATTATGACGTCTTCAAATTTAATGAATTATTATTTAGATATACTCTATAAAGTGGAAAACCTGTATTTTTTATAGTAAGATTGAAATAAATGTGTTTCATTACACTTTCACAGGATACTTTCGTCATCTGCGGCGACTGAGTGACCTTGAACTAACAATACTCTAGTCATTATGTTTTATGACTAAAATATATCATTTAAAGAGTTGGAAACTTTTACTCTCAAATGAGTTAGTATTCAGTGTAAACCAAGATTGGAACCAATTAATTTTTGTGCGTTTCTATACTGTGAGTTTTTTTTAAATGACAAAATAATATTTAAACACTTGAAAAATTTTTACTCTCAACTGAGTTAGTATTCAGTGTAGATCTAACTAGGAACAAACTATTTTTTTTTTAAATGAGTCTCTAACAGAACCGCTTTTCAAACCGAAAGTGGTTTTTTAAATGAGGTCATAACTCGCTTTAAAGGCCCAAGATAATTTCGTTCTGAGAGCAAGACAGTACAGGTACGAAAGTGAACAGGTAGCGGTAGTATTATATACGATCTCATCTTATTATTGAATCTACAGTTTTGAGAGGTAAAATTAAATTTCTTTTATTTACGTAATATGTTAAATACAATAAATAAATAAATATGATTTGTGAAAATCCCACCCTGGCTATAATCAATTTAAATGTTTAGTATAATGATATTTATATATCAAATTAAAAATAATTGAAATAAATGTTCAGCAATATGAAATAAACTCAGATTAGATTTGCAAACATGTTTATCAGTTATGAAAACTTTTATTTTGAGTATACATTCTTATAAAATATGCATGATTAAAATTTATTTTAATTTCTAATTTCACGTTATACTGATACATAAAATTAGTAGCATGTTATAATCAAGGAATACATACTATTTAAGATGCTTTAATTTCTAATTTCATAGATATGATATAGTTATACATAAAAACAATTATGAAGGATACACATTAATAAACCTTTTATTAGTCACATATCATAATTAAATAATATATTATTTAAGATGATTTTAAACAAATCAGTTGTGAATTTAACTTTCCCGGGTAATTAAAATTAATATCTTAATGGGACTCTTCCACCCCATGCTCTCATAAATCAATTCAAATTTTTTAAAGGATTTTTATTGACCATATCAATTTGTTCCTTTGTACATATCAGCGAATTGGGAAGGGAAAGAAACATAGGGGCTATGTTTAAAATAGCCTTCAGGAAAAATCCCTCTTCCAAATTATGTGTCATGTTCCTCAAAAGATATAATTTTTAAAGTTGTGTCTTCCACAAATTCTGAGTAAAATATATGTTGTCTCCGACTGGGCAGCATTGAATATCTCATAGATATGTTATGTGATACATAAAAAATTATGAAAGATACACATTAATAAAACTTTTATTGTCACATATCATAATTAAAGAATATATATTATTTAAGATGTTTTTCAACTGGCCAGTTTGAATTTAACTCCACCTGATAATTAAATTTAAAATAGGACTAAAGTTCAGTAAAACCTAATTTTAAATAAACTTACCCACCCCATCCCCCTCATAAATCAATGCAAATTTTGAAGGATGTTTATTGAACATAACAATTTGTTCCTTTGTACATATCCGCGAAAACTGTTTCGGAAGAAAGAAACATAAAAATAGACTTCACGTAAATTCCTCTTCCCAAAACTTAGTGTCCTGTTCATAAAAAAGATATAATTTTTAATGTTGTATTTTCCCCAAATTTCTGAGTGAAATATATGTTGTCTCCGATTTGGCGGCATTGAATTCTTTTATAAACGTATCCATACTTGAAAAAAAGAGTATAAAAGTAGTTTTAAAAATATATATATTATAGAATTTCAAAAATAAAAAAAAAAATTTAAAACCTTAAATTACCTTGATTGTCCGTGTGATAGTTACTAGGTACCTGAAAAAATTCAGTCCACCTGGTTTGTAGGTTGTTCGTTTCGTGGGTGAGCCGCGACGGCTTGATCGATATCTAGGGCTGCCTCTTGCCATTTCCCGTATCCACTTATGATGTATCCAAAACCAGACACAAATAACTTTACACGAGCGTTCCTCACCGCAAGCGTATGATTTTTTAAAGTGAGCAAAGAAAAGCGGAACTAAAATAATGTATTGTGCATTCGACGGTGGACTCTTTTAGAATGTCTAAGACACAAGTGTAAATTTTTTAAAAATCAGTTGTTCCAAGCTCTACACATCTATACCATCAGAGTACTCTTCCAAAATTATTAAAATCACCAATAAGTGATTTAAAAAAGTTCTTTACTTCATTTACAAAAAACGCGACGTCCTCTCTTGCTGACTTTATCAAAATAAGAGCGGCCCGTAATATAGTCCTAGCTTGACGTTCAATATGGCGGCATTGATAACTTGAAGAGGTTTGTTTAAAGCAAAATCTTGACTGATTCCATATTAGCGATGTCTATGCGGGTTTATACAATCTATTTAAACATATTTGCCAACATTGCGCGTGAGTCTGAACAAGATAATTTCTAACAAAAAGTTCAAGGTAAACAACGTCTACCTTTATAAAACTCGTAAACAACAAGATAAGTTACGTCATCAGGTTACATAAAGTAACGAAAAAACTTTATAGTCAAAGAATATAAAAGGAGAATTTATTTTTAGTATATTATCACTTCTTACTGCCGTACGAGTGAAAAGAAGGTGTCACCTAACAAAACATCGAGCTCTCGTCTTTTGCCAAAAGTAAGTACAAATTTATTATTATTTCTCTATGCGAGTAGGTTCAATTTATTATTTAAACTGATATTTAATATTCTCTCTTTTTTAGTGTCTAAGGAAAAAAACATTTACAACTGACAAATCTATCCCACAATGCTAGAAACCTCTACGTCAGACATTAACAGACAACGAAACCACATTTTTGACTATGCCCCACGTACAAACACTGCGACTCATTTACAATAATAATAGAGACAAGACGTCCGTACAGTCGGTTCAACACGTTAGGCAGGGATATTTTAGTTCTATTCAAACCTCTGATTGTGAACGTGAGTCCTATGCAGTACCTAACGACGTGTTTCTCTAGCTATTGGGATATTTGCTTAGAGCTACGGAACCTTACGATTTAATCGGATTCACGATCACGAACATGGAGAATAACCCGGACAAAAACCCGGGCGGGGTTTCGTACCGTCGATGTGACAAATTAATGTGAACATAATTTTTAAATTATTGACAAAAGTTATTCAGAGTAACGCCAGATTTGGTATAGCCGATGTATTGATGATTAGAGTGAATCATATCAAAATAATTATGGGCAACGGTAAGGGCATTAAAAAGAAGGTTCCTTCCAAACGATTATCTGAGTTACCATAAAAGAAGTATAGTCGTTGTTAAATCATTAACGATTTGTTTGGCGCACGCTAAAAGTAATGCGATAGCCAAATCACTAATGATATTAATTATAAATCGTATACTAAGGGGCGTAAAAATTAACAATGCGGTTTGATGATATTTCTCGCAAAAAACGCGGATTGATTTATCCGAGGAGGGGGGTGCGAATATCTCGATAAAAATTTCAAAGTTATTTCCGTGACAAATATAAATACGCGTGCACAATACCCTCTCGACGGTCAACGGGTTGTGGTACGAGTGGGTTTTTATCTTGACTAGGTACATTAACCTATTGTACGATGAAGTCACTCATTTACTTAAACTTTAAAAATCAATATGGCAGCCTCTTTTTCGGTTCGATACTTTTGCGACGGATGTAATACCGGATTAAAAATAGTGTCAGTCACTCGAGTAAGAATACATGCCCCAAATGTATGTCTACACCCCCGTGTATTTTCTCGAATGAAACTATATACTGCAGTGAATGTAACAGATTATTTAGCTCTGACACATGTTTCGCCCATCATAAATCGAATAAAATTGACGGAAGGAAAACCGTTTGTAATTAAAACAGATGTGCATGTATTTGCGACAAAACGAAGGATTGTAAACACGAATGTTTTTAAATCCTACTGCATGACGTGCATACAGAATAAAGAAAACCCTCATCGTTGTTACATGCAGACGTTGAGTAGAAAGGAGCTCGATGACACATATCTAATGGTCTTTTATAATTTTGAGACCAGACAAATCGCGCTATAACCGACGACTGTTTTATCCACGAACAGATTTTCTTCACGTATAACACATTGTGTAAAATGTGAATTTAACGATAATATGGACGAGGATTGTGAACAATGTGGGAAACGATCTCATTCTTTTTGGGAGACTCCGGTAGACGGCATTATCGAAAATCTGAGACGACCTAGGCCGTTTGCAAATGAGATTGTTTGGCTTGCGCACAATCGATGGGCTTCGACGCGATATTTATCCTAAAATATGTTTCTATCGATAAATTCACCTCTGAAATCATCGCGAAGGAACTAAAATACTCTGCATGCGATGGACCACATACAATTTAAAGATAGTCTAAGTTTCCCACCTATGCCACTGAGACAGATCCCGAAGCGTTTGGACTAGACTGTAAAAAAGGACACTACCCTATCTGTTTAATACAGAAGAGAATTTAAATTATATCGGTGAGATGCGCGGTCCCGAAATGTTTGGAGCAGATTATATGAAACGGATGAGCGCAATTACTTTATGGTATGGCACGCTGAGAAGCTAGCGCAGGGGTATATATTTAATAACAAGTCAGAATTGGAGGCCTATTGTATAGACGATATAAATGTATTACGCAAGGGGTGCCGTACATTTCCTCATCTATTTTTAAATTTAGGTTTGACGGACGTGTTTACGGAATCGATCACCATCTCGTCTGCGTGCAACCGTTTAATTTAGAAAACTGTTCTTAGCCCGATATGATAGCCATCCTCCCAAAGGAGGATACAGGTGCGGTGACAGGCAGTCTTTTGAAAGCCATCAAATGGTTAGTCTATCTGCAGAAAATCCGCCTAGAAATCTGAAATCACCTGTTCTGCCCTACAAGATACAAACAAAATTAATGTTTTTGTTTATGCTCTCTTGTGCAACGAGATGAACCAAGGGGATTGTTTTACACACCAACTCTGACAGGACTATTACAGGCACATGGATAGTGGACGAGGTTCGACTAGCGTTTAGAAATGGGCTACAAGATGGTTAGAGTACACGAATTTTGGGAATATAAAATTACCCAGTTCGATCCTCAGACCAAAGAAGGCGGATGTTTGTAGGTATATTAACAAGTTCCTCAAGATCAAACAGGAGGCGTCTGGATACCATTTTATGGGTGAAACAGACGAGGACAAAGACAATTACGTTAGCGAGTATTACAAAACAGAGGGAATATTTCCTGGATAAAAACGAAATTGTTAAAAATCCAGGAAAGAGCGCACTCGCCAATTGTGTTTAAACCCTTTTCGGGGGACGATTTGCATTGAACGAGAATAAGAAAACAGACCACCATTGTGACAACCCAAAATACTTTTTCCCCCTACTCACCAACCCCGGCACAGAGGTTCGCAACATTTTTTTTCCCCAATGACGAGGTTGCTTGCGTCTCGTGGACGTACTTTTGACGAAGCCGTACTTTCTCTTGACACGGTCAATGTCCCTATAGCCGCGTATGTGACCACGGTGGCCGTATGAAATTATATTCATATCTCAGGCAATTGGGTGGTTTTTGTCTTTACTGTGACACGGACTCTATTAAACGTGTGATAAGACCGACAGACACGTTTCATGATAACGACAGGCGACAAGTTGAGTGACATGACAAACGAGCGACCCTACTCTGGAGAGCGGTACATTACAGAGTTTGTTTCCAGGGACAAAAAATTATTCTTACAATGTGTTTGTTCCCCAGCGAACGAATACAGGTCCACCACCAAGGTCAAGGGTATAACAATAAACTATGAAAACACAAAAATTGTAAACTTCACTACTATTAAAGACATGATTTTGAAAGACATGGATCCCCGTACACGTGATAACCTTCGAAAAATTAAAAGAAAAAGATGCCCCAATCGTCGTCTCCCAGTTGGAGAGAAAAAATTATTATATTGTGTTCACTAATCGTAGGAGATTAAATAACAACACCTCCGTACCCCACGGATATAGTTGATCACATTTTTTAGTGATACTACCACAGGTTTGAAAAGGCTATCATTTTCACAAATGTGAACTTTTGTCCGACAGACGGTGCCCCGTTTTAAAACGTGGTATAGAAATTATCAAATATATATATATTGACATGACGATACGACTATTGGATGACATTGAATAATTTTTGCTGAAAACTTACCTAGATATTTTTTCTTCTCTCTCTCTGATTCTAGTGTCATCGTTTTTAAAGTACAAAAAGATAAATAGAAAAAGCCATTTCCCCGCTTAGAGCCACAAACACACCCTGCAGGTCTTAAATTGAAAAGTCCTTTTCAATTTCAGTATACAGCCCTCGTGCAGGCGTTTAGTTAAGATAAATATTTCTATTTTATTTCCAGCAGGAACGTACGGTAGAATATCTCCACGATCTAGTCACTTCACCACGGGATAGATGTTTTGGACGGGGTTATTTGACGAAGACTATCGTGGTAAAATTTGCCTATTACTCATTAATCACGGCGACACGTTTTCAGAATTAAAGGGGTGATAAAATTGCTCAGCTGGTGTGCGTGAAAATTAATTACCTAGAGTTGAACACACTAAAGAGCTTCAAAACTCAAGGGGGGAGGGAGGATTTGGATTGAGCGACATCCCTATAAAAGATCATGTAATCGGTAGTTGTAAATTAGTATAATGGATCAAATCAACGCGTCCATCCTCACGTACTCAAAGAAACAGGATTTGTGTCTTATGTCTGCCCTGGAGTTGAATAATTTATCTATAGAATTTATTAAATTATACGCGGGAGGTAAAG
>JBCFYV010002920.1:0-31351 GCA_039000515.1 Timema cristinae
TATCCTATAATTAGCGTAATTAGTGCATATGATATAACCTGAACAGTATAAGATGCGGCGCTAATATATATATGGTTAGGCTTTTTTTAACACGTTCCTGCTAAGACTATCAATTGTTAGGAGATAGATGGTTGAGGATGCATTGTGTAAAGGGAAACTTTTATACATCCTCTTCTAGTTATTTGGTTTGCCCCAGAGTCCATACGTCTCCAAAATATTAGGTTGACCAACTATGATGGCAATAAGATGGAGAAGAGAACCATTTCATTTACAGCGTTGTTGTTAAGGATCCTTGGATTGCAGGCTGGCAGCTATCTGGGCGTTATAATGTCTTCAAAGGGGCCGTATTTATGTCTAGTCTCAGAAGAAAACCCAAAGCTTCCAGTAAATAAAATAAGAAGTAACTTTCAGAGAACCTTTATTACATTGGCAGCAAACAAACTCTCGTAGGGGGACAGTTTAAATTGGTTGGGTTGTCCAACCGATGTTATAGTTATTGTTTATATTCTCCAATCAGCAAAGTGATATGTTTGGTAATTCTACCTTTGCTTTTAGCTGTCCCCACTTGTGACCTTCTTGGTGGCAGATGTGGAGGACATGCAACTTCAGAGCATCAGCTGTTGCTGGAAGGGTTTTCCCCCATTTATTTTATAGTTGTTAAAAAATTAAAAACTGCATCATTTAAAGAAAGGCAGTCTTTGTTGCACTGTAGCATGTAGCTATGCACCTTTAGAAAAGATTGAAGATATCCTCAGGCAAATTGTCTTGAGGGTGTGATAGGTCCCAAAAAAGATTCCGTCACTTCAAGGAACTCGGTTCATTTGTTCCAAATTTATTTTTTTCCCCGGCCTTTAACAATTGATGTTCTGTCACACCCATATTAAGCGTGAAATACACGCAGAGCAAGGGTTTTTCTTTTCCACCAATTTTTTTGGATATATCATTAATCGAAATGGTCTTAAAATTCTTTTGGCAACAAAACTTGACTTTGAATTCAGCAAGGCCCCTTATGAGAATGTGAAGAAATGGATGTAGCCATCACATAAATTTGTGTCTACTGTGGAAAAGTAAAAGCCTTGAAAACTTTCTTCACTGCATCAAATACATAGACAAAAAAAACACAATCTGCTTCATCATGATTGCACATCCCAAACCTGATGCCAATCCCCAGATCCACCCCAGTCTCTGGTGTCAAATTTTTATAGTTTTTTGGTAAGCATCATAGACTATATTAATACGCTGTCCTTGGTACTTTTTGACGTCTGCTTGGAGATATTTTCCCTGAAGCTTCACTGTATTCTTGAAACTTTTTTTTTTCAATTTTGTCTGAATGATATATAAATGATATCTTGACTATCATAAGCAATATATGCTATCTTATTTGTTCTGTTAGAATCAGCTTCTGCTAAAGTGTTATCCGCAGAAACTATTGAGTATCATGATTAGCACCTTCATCTTGATGAGCATCTCTTGATGAACCTTAATCTGGCATTTCAGCTGGATAGTCAGTGAAGATTTGGTCTTCAAAATCCATGATATTAGATTGATTCTTCTTAATAACTTCTCTGAGAAAGATATTGACATTTCCAAAATGTTCACCAGACTGCCTTTTTTTCTTCTTTGAATATGTCTTCTAGATGAAATAGCTGCAAGTATTGGATAGTTTTTAAACTAAAAGAAGTGGCAAATTACAAAAATTCAGAGAATAAGTTAACGTGATTCTTTAGTGACATAAATCTACCCCGTTTTCAATGATTATCTTTCTTTCCAAATAATATGAACTTGTTCTGTTTTTTTTTTGTACCAAGATATTTTATCTGAGGCTACCCTTTTGGAAACAAATTCCTCGTACTGTGTTTGCTACATCTTCAATGTTCATTATGTTCTGACACTTTCTTCTGACAATGCCACGTTCTAAAATGAATAAAACATTTTCCTTGATTTAAAGAAAAGGATTTCCAAAAGCTGTCATAACTTATTTTAGAACATTTACTTTCTCGTTGAATATAGTTTGTAAATGCGGCATTTATTTTTCCATCTGTTTTTGTGATGACTCTCTTCGAGAAGTTATATTTTAATGGGGTCTAGGGGTAAGGTGTTGGACCTCTGTGCTGGGGTCCGGGGTTCAATCCTCGGTCCCGGCACAAATTTATCTGATTACCAAACCCTTCCTTCATCTCTTACAAGACATTTTGTGAATGTGGGGAATGCCAGGCCTCCACCGTGGTTCTGATTCCACGTTAAAATGTAGGTCCCCATTTCATCTCACAATCACCCTACTTTACACATTAGCGTATGTGCATGATGATGATAATAATGATAATAATAAATAATAATAATATATTTTCAAATTGATATATCAATGCAGAGATGCCTGGTCTACAAATCACCTTCGTAACGAGATGGCATCTGTCAACAAAACCAAAGTTTACAAGAGCATTATCTTTTCATGAGCCTGATTGATTTCTTTGGGATAAAAAAAGGCAACTGGCTGCAAGATTTGAATTTAACACTTGAAGAGTGCTAAGAGCTTGAAGTAAGATAGAAAGTCCCCTTAGAATAATTATTATGGATGCACTAATCAAAGAACTATAGCACAATCTTTTTGAGCACTTTAACAAACAGAAACCAATTTTGCACTGCGTTGTGATTTAACAACAACATTAAAATAGGTTCAACATCTAAACAGGTACCCCAGTACATAAAGGCGGACATCTTGGTTTTTCCCATTTTTGGAAATTTTCCTCTTCACTACTATTTTTGCCAGTCCCTAATACTAATTTCATTCATTCAATTTGAACAAACAAAAAAAGTTGTGAATCGGGTGAGCGTGTTTTGTCTTCACAATTGAAGAACTTTAATGAAAGATTCTGCTGTCTCATTTAATGTAACATCAGCTTCTGTTAAGGCATGCATATACCCACTCCCATTTTGATACTTCCCAAGAACCATAAAAATTTCTGTTCTATGTGTAAAGAACTGAAAATTATTAAAAATATATCTTCCTTATGTTATTAATGGCAGCTCCACAGAGTAGCTTTAGCAAAGCGTACAGAGGTTGCTCAATTTGTAATGACAGGTAGTTGTCCTGATTTTGATATTCAGTTTTAGGTTTCATGAACTTCAAGCCATGTTTCATCATCGCCACCGATTTCTAGTCCTCCTGGAACAAAGACATTTTAAAAAGGAAATAGCTTTCTCTGGCATCTTTACCATAGTACTTGCATGCCAAGAAGACCGAGCTATTTGGTCGTAACCTCCTCCACATGCTTATTTCAAAACCCTTTGAACTCTTCCTTTTCTTGCTCTGACAAAAGAACTACTCTTGGTGAGCCTAATCACGGTCTTGGAAATTAATTGTGGGTTGTTGTTCTTTTTTTAACATGTAGTCATTCTGGCCAAAATGGTCATTAAATTTTCGAGACGCTATAAAAGCCGATATCTTATAGTGGTTTATTAGAAGATAAATTAACAATTCATTCCGTGTTTGGATATAAAAAATATTGAATATAAAATTATAATAAGCAAACATCATAATAGATATTAAAATTTAATAAAAATAATGTAAAATATGAAATTTGGAATGCGGTTGGTAGGGCTAGGTGGGGGTGGGAGAGTGTATTTACGTGTGCAGAAAAGGTAAATGTTGTAAAAATAAATAATATAAGTAATTTCTTAAATCTATGATTTTTTATACATTCCAGTAACTACACGGCACGAGGCGACAATACAGTCTTCCATCAACTTCCTTTTACACAATTTTTTAATATTCCTGTAATAAATTTCAAAACTATCATCCTAAAAAATTTTTTTTCCGTCCGTTTATCTGTTTTTTATGAAAATCATATTTTGTCCAAAGGCAACTATTTTTTTAAAAAAAATTTAAAAATCTTTCAAAAATGCGATATTTATTTCACCATTTTTCTATCAAAAATTTATATTATATTGATTTTTTAAACATTTTTAGACAAACTAAACTTTTTTTGGGCCTATTTTTAAAAACCAAAAAAAATTTTTTAATAACTAGTTCAAACAGTTTTATTTACTATAAATAAAGGGTTTTCTCCAGTTTTAACTTATACACCCTTTGAAATAAAAAACTTATTTGGGGGATGGTGGGTGTGGGGGTGGGGCCCTTTTATCTTCCAGTATAATTTTTTACATTGGAATTTGTTAGTTCGGAATATCCTAATAATTTTTTTGCAAAGTAAAGGTGGACTTTTTAATTTGGGAAAAAATTCTTTCCCCCTTTAAAATTATTTAAAGCTGTGACGCCAAAGGGGTTAACATCAAGGGAGATTTTTTAAATTCGCATTATGATTTAAAAAATTTTTTATCTCAAAGCCCCATGCACTAAAATTTTTCCCCGGCCGTCTACGACAAGTTATTAAAAAGCAGAAAAAACCCTAAATTTGGGGTGATTTTCCAAATTTTTTGGGGAAAAATAAAGTTTTACTAGTTTGGGCTATTTAAAATAAAAGGGGTTGGGGGGTAAAATTTTTTTAAATTTTTATGGTTTTTTAAATAGTCAATATTTTTTTGAAAAATGCTTTCAACTGGATAATTTTTTAAATAAAAAATTTTAACCAAATTATCAAAGTGTTATTGGTCTTTTTATTTTTTTTTAAGAAATTCCTAAAACATTTTAAAAGTTTTTATGGTTTAAAAAAAAACTTGAAAAAGGGTCCAAGAAATACAAAATAAAAAAAGATTTATTACAGCAATTGAAAATTTTAAATTTCATTTAAATAAAATTTTTGAAAGTTCATGAAATTGTAACTTTATCGTCATTTTAAAATATTTAATTTAAAACTTTAAAAAAACTTGAGCTTTCTTACAAAAATACGTAAGGACCAACTTTTTTAAAAAAAATTTTTGGGAACCTTGCCATTCGGAATTCTCCCCGCTTTTTGATATTGAATACGTAAAACACGAAGTAGAACTTTGTCGGGAGGATTCTTCCACCTTTCCCATAGGGGGGGAGCCCAGGAATCTTTTTCCCAGCCCAAAAAATTAATTTAAATATATTATGTTCTTTAGTCACCAAAAAATTTTTTTAAACTTTGGAGCTTAGACAAAATTATTTTTGGCACTAAAAACGGGGGGTTTAGAAAGGTTTGTTTGTTATTCTCCATGGTTTTTTTAAATTGTTTTATGGATAAGTGAAAAAAGGGGTTTTGTGAGGATCGGGTTGGGTAAAGGGCCCCCGTTGACAGGGTTTTTTTATTGCTAATGAAAGTACACAAATTTTTGGTGCGCGCGCAAAAATTTGCACCGTGAAAAACAGACAAGAAAGCTACTAACATCAAGTCCACTTGCAACTGAAAAATTTGGGTCACCTTCCAATTTTAAACTAATGCAAGTAAAACAATTCAAAATGGCGGCAACTAAAAATTGTGTATGGGGGACGACACTTATTTGTGGAATGTTTTTAAAAGGGATGAGTTTTTGTGGAATTTTAAGCCCCGGTTTTATAGAGAAAAAAATTTTCAAGGGATATTGCACTATAGAAAATTTGTAATGGATATCGGGCGTACATATTCTAAAAAAATTTTTCCCCAAATAAAATGTTACGTAAATTTTGGGGAAAAATTCTTTTGAGGGGATATTTTTAAATATCGGAAAAAATTCATCAAATTTTTAAAGGGCCCCTCCCTTTTAAAAGGGCATGTGAAAAATTTTTTTTTAAATATACAATCAAAAATAAAAAAAAAATTGTAGTACCGCGATTAGTTTCGGCAACTTTAAATATTCGGCTATCGGCAAGTTAAGGTATAAAATGCCCGATGATTTTTACACTAAATCCCCGGGGAATTTCCCCCAAAACTAGGGAATTTTAAATTTTAAACAAATGTTTATAAGTTTTAATCAATAACTTCAGCCCGTACATACACTTCAAAACACTTTTATTAATGCTTGGGCAACATGAGTAGAAACCAACAAAATATTTTCTCATAGAAAAACCCCGAAAATTTTTAAAATCAAGGGCTGTGGGGAATGCCGGGCCGCCCCCGGGGGTTTGGTTTCCACGTTAAACTGTGGGTCCTTCATTTATCTCACAACCCACCCTACCTTTACACTTTTAAGCGTAAGTGCGTATAACCCGAAGGGGTAGTTAAACGCGGTGCTAATAATAATAATAATAATTTTATCTAAACCAATCTACAAATTAACTTAGGCATATTTTAATTTTTTTTAAAAAAATTTCCCCAGCTAGAATTTTTAAAAATTATTTTGGTTTTTTTTCCCCAAAATTTAAAACAAAGGGTTTTAAAAATCTTGGGTTGGACTTTTTAATAAAAACTTTCCGATTTTTTGTTTTTGGGATTTTTTTGGTTTTTTGATTTTAAATTTTTTTTTAAAATGTGTTCAAATTTTTAAAAAAATAAAATAAAAATGATTTAAAAATTTTTTTAGGGTCAACTAAAAATTTTTTTAAAATTTTTTAAGGGGAAACCCCAAAAAATTTGGGGGGGTAGTTTCGGGGCGTTTCATAAAAAATCTTTTCAAAAAAGTTAAATTAAAATTTGAAACGTTTTTATCGAAAACGGTTTTTTTTTGGGGGGGCGTTTCTAAATCATTTTAAAAATAAAACGCCTTTAAAGTCAAGGTTTATATCAAAAACGGTCCCATATTTGGGGTTTTTTTTTAAACCGCCCCCACCCCTCCCCCCCCCTGCCCCCACCCCCTCCCACCCCCCCCCCCCCTTCCGCCCCTTTCTTTTTCCCCATTGGCGTTGGTTTTTTTCCCCCCTCCCCCCAAAACCCGGACAGTTTGGGTTTTTTTTTTTATTTCTTTTAAAAATTTTTTGTTAATTGTTAGGATAAAAGGTTTGTAATTTTTTTTTTTATTCGGGGATACCCCGGGGCATGTTGGTTTTTTAATTAATTAAAATTGGGAATAAGGCTTGGGGTTTTTTTTGGGAAATTTTGGTGTTTTTATTCTAATTAGGGCGCTGTATTTTTTTTGCTGAAACAAGAGCCACCCGGGCTCGCGCTCCACGTCCCTTTTTCCCCCGGGGTCCCCCATGTAAATGAACAAGTTTTTCTAGCGGGGGTCGCGCCTTTGGCCCAAAAATTTGCCTTTTACTTTCCCCCCCCCACCCCCTTCTTCAGAGCCGGGGTTTTTTCCCCCTCCCCCGGTCCTTCCTTTTTGGGGGGGGGCGTACCCAGCAAAAACCCCCCCTTTTTCCCTTTAGGGTAATTGTGTTTTTTAAAAAAGACATGAAAGGGGAGCCTGAAAACTCCCGTTAAAAAGGCAGTCACGCTTTTCACCCCCTGAAAGGGGGCCCCCTTTTGGCCCCCCAACCTCCTCGAAAAACCCCATAAAAATTTTTTGGTATTGCGGGGGGCCCCCCCCCCAAATTTTAATAATTTTAAATAAAACCCTTTGGGTTTGGGAAGTCGCGTGCTGCTACCCCCTTTTAAAAAAAAAACACCCTTTTTTTTTCACCCAAAATTAAAATTTTAAAGCCGAAAATTTATTTTTGGGGGAATAATATTTAATTTTAAAGTTGAAATATATCCCTATGAAATTTTTTAAACCCCCAAAATAAAAGCACTAACATTTTCGAAAAACCCCCTTTAGAAGCACTGAAGGGGTAGGTTTTTAAACGACCCCCTTTGCACGGTGAATTTTCTGTTCTATAGCTTTATTTGAAAAATCGTGTGCTGATATAATCTCGGTTAGTTTGGGGTTCAAAACCGGACCATAAAAATTAAATCCCGGGCCCCCCAAGGGGAAAGTTTTTTTAGTTAACCCCCTTTAAAAAGGGGGAAACACCCCACAACCAAAAGGGAAAAAAATGTTAATGAGTCTCTCGCCCTTGCAAGACGGACTAAGTACAGAAAAATTTAAAAAAGGGTAATCCCGGTAAATTTTATTTGTATAAAAGAAAAAATTTAAAAGGGGTATTTAGTTATCCTGGGACTAACATAAAAAAATGCCCCCAAGGGGTTTTAAAGGGGCACTAAAGCAAAAGATATACTACTAAAAAATTTGGGAAAGGGAATTTTATTTTTTAAAGGGTTGCAAAACTAATTCGCTTTAAAAGATCAGCTGTAGTTGTTCATTTGTTGGGGGGTTTCCCCAAGGTTTTTTAAGGGGGGAAAATTTTTTAAAAAAATAAAAAATAAAAAAATTAAAAAAACATTAAAGAAAATAAAAAAAAGGGGAAAAAAAAATTTTTCTTTCAGTTTTTTTGGGAAAATTTCAATTGTCACAGCCCCCCCAACCCCAAACATTTTCAACATTAAAATCCAAAGCAATAAATTTTTTGAAAAGTTTGCGTTTGTGTTTCAAAAATTAGGACAAAATGAGGACTATGTGCCCGAAAAAACACTCTCCTTTTAAAAAAAAATTTACCCTTTTTTTTGACTAGAATTTTAAACTAATTTTTTTTTTGGCTAAGGGGCTAATTTTTGGTTTCCAAAACAATTTACTCTATCTCTTTGTAAAAAAAATACCAAAAACTAAATTTAAAGGGTTTTTTGGGGGGGTTTACACCAAAGAGTGCAAATTTTCGAAAAAATTTTAAAAATGAACCCCGGGGGCAAAAGGAAATCAAAAACCGGGGGCCTCTGGCCCTTTGTAGCCAATGCTTAACCACTGATTTTTCCAGGGTTCGTTTTCCCTCTCAAGGTCATTTTTCACTCATATTTAAGGCCCGGGGGGAAAAGAGCATCGAGCAGGCACCCCCCCCCACTTCGCGGGGGCGATCCCCATACCCCAAATAAGGGGGTTTTCAAAGGGGCTTATGGAAGATCTGGTTGCGCCCGCCAGGAACATTAAGTTTAGGTCATTTAAAGGGGCGATCTTTAAAGGGGGGTAAAAAAAACCCAGTTTTCTTTACAATCGTTCATTTCAATTTGTTTTAAACACTGTTTGCGTCGATCAAGAAAGTTTCAAAGATGAACAAATTTTTTTTAAATTAGGTAAAAATTTTTAAACTTCTTGTGTTTTTAAAAGGTGACTGTTTTTTGGGGGGGTTTAGGGGGGTTTTTTTTTTTTTGGTTTTACAGAGGGTTTTTTTGTTTTTTTTAAAAATCAAGAACCCCCCCGAAGCTTTTTTGGGGCCCCCCGGTCGGCCCCTTACAACCCCACAGCCCCGATCCTTTGAGCTATTTACGGGGGAGGGGGAAAGATTGCAGGGAAAAAATGGAGTAGGTAAATTAGAAAATTAAAAAAAGCTTTTTTTTTCCCCCCCGTTTAAATAAATGTATTTATTTAAAATTTTGATTTTTTGACGTTTTGCTCTTGGGGGATTTCCGCAGACCCCGGGGACTACATCCTTTTGGGGGGGGGAAAAACGCCGTCCCCCGCCCCTTTTGGGGCCCCCCACCCTTTTCCCCCCCCCCAATAAGCGGGAAACCCAGAGTTTTTCAGGGTTGAGGGGAAAGCCCGGGTAAATTTTTGAGTCCCCCTTTTAACCGGTCCCCTAAATTTATTTACATTTTGGTGATTTTAAAAAAACCCCTTTAATCACCTCGCTGTATTTAGGGTTTTTAACCCCCCCCCTTTTTAAAAAACGGTGCCCTTTCCCTTTAAATTTAAAGGTTTCGTTTTATTATTAAAGTCAACAAAATAAGTCTTTGCTTTTAAAAAATTACTGGGGAGGTTTTTTTTCCGGAAAAAACCCCATAGTATCAGTTCAAAAAGGGCATTTTTTTAAAAAAAAAAAGGGGGTAAAAAAGGAAATTTATCCTTCTTTGGTGGCAACCCCTAAAAATTTTGTAATGAAGAAAGGGGGCCCCCCCTTTTTTAAAATTTCCCTCCATTGTAAAAAAAAATTAATTTTCTTATGTTTACCATTCAGCCCCCAATAAAAATTTTTTTTTTTCACTATTTTTAAACCCTTTTTATGTTTTTTTTTTTAAAGGTTGTCCCCTTTCCTCTGCCAAATTTTTTTTTTTTTTTTTTTGTTTCCCCCTACACAAAATTTTTTAAAAATTTTGGGCTTATTTTATAAATAAAGTACTTTGTTCGGATACATCTGAATCTAAACATCAAATAGGGTGGCAAACAGTGTTACGATACCAAAAAAAAAGATTTTTAAAAGTATTAAAAACATTTTTTTAGCCATCAGAATAAAATTTTTACTAATCACCCGTGTCAAACGGCTGTTTTTTGCATTCCAACGTGGGGAAAAGTTTTTTTTATTTTTGTCTTTTTAAATCGGGTAAAAGGATTCAAACTGACCAGTTTTTGGTAAATAAGCAGGAGGTAAAGGTTTCGTTTTGGGCGTTGATTTTGGGGGGCCGGTTCTTTTGGGTTTTCCCGGGTTTTTAATGGGTTCCTCTCTTTGATAGCGCTGGGTTTGGGAGTTTTAAAAAACTAACGGGAGGTAAAACAGGGGAAAAATAGCAAACCCCACCCCCCGGTTTGCGGACGCCTCAAAGTGACATTACTAAGAAAAGGAAATATTTAAAGTCGTAAAACGAAAATAAATAATTGTATCAGAACCCCCCTCCCCCCCCCCCCCCCCCTTGGGGTTTAGAAACCCCATTTTTGGAACCCTGTTTTTAAAAAAAATTGCGTTTCCCTGTTTTTTTTAATGTTCCAAAAAAGGGCCCGGGGGCAAATTTTTAAAAAAGGGGGGGGTTTTTTTTTTCCCCGTATTTTAACATCACGACTGTGCATTTAATAAACACGTGCAAAGGGGGCGGGCCCGTTTCCCTTTAGTTTTAAAAATTCATGCGTTAGAAATTTAAATTACATTTTTATTTTAACCGCGGGGGGTTTTTTTATGGGGGGTTCTGGAGGGGGAAAAAAGGAGGGACGCCCCCAAAAACCAACCCCCGCTAGGCCCCCCAAACCCCCCAAACCCGCCGCACCGCCCCACCCCGGGGGCGGGTTGGGCCCCGGGGCCCCCCCTCTGGCTTAAAACTTTAACCCCCGCCTCTACCCCGGGGGGGGGGGTTTTGAGCCCGGCGGCGGCGGCGAGGGAAGGGGCCCCCTTGAGCGGCGGGGGGAAAGTTTTGCCCCCCAAAGGGGGAAATTTGGGGGCCCCGGGGGAATTGGGGTCATTGCAAAAGGGGGGTCCCTTTTCGCTATCGAAGAGAGGAAATTAAAAAAAATTGAGGGGGTTTTTTTATACGGGGGGAAAAATTTCCGACTCTTGGTTTCCCGGAAGGATCGTGAGCTTAAAATTTTAAAAAAAATTAAATTTGCCCCATGGGGTTTCCCGGACCATGGCTTTAAACCCCCTGACCAGAGGGTTACTTTTGGTAGCCCGCCTCGTTTAAACCCCCCTTTTTTTGTTTATTTAACGACAGACCAGCTAGACGCAGAGCAGTGTTTATAAGAAGCCCCGTTTGCGGGTAATTTTTTGTTTTTTAGTACTGCCATTGTACGTTAAACTCCCCCACTTTTTAAAGGGGCCTCGGGGGAGGGACTTTAGTGAAAAAACCCCCTTTTCCCCCAAGACATATGCCCTAATAAAAAGGGGTCATTAAATATTCAAAAGGGGCAACCCTTTTTTCTTTCCCGTGCTTTGGGGTTTTCGCAAAAACTTATGTACCAAAAAAAAGAACCGGGAAAAAAGGGGCGTGAACCCCTTTAAAAAAATCAAAATGGGTGAAACCCTTTTAAAAACTGAAGCGGGGAACCCATCCCTGAAAGCCCTTTTTGGGTTTTTTTTGGGAAAGGGGGGGGGTCCGGGGCTGAAACAATTTTAAAACAACCCTTTTTCCCAATAAAAAATCACCATTTTCAGGGGAAAAACGGGGGAAAAGGGCCCTTTTTTTGGGGGGCCCCTCCCTCCGAAATTTTTTTAAAGGGGGACCTTATTTTTTTTTCACCAAAAAACAAAACCTTTAGACTTTTATAACACCCCTTTACAGCCCCAATTTTAAATGCTGTAATTTTTTTCCCCATTTTTGGTACCGTTCAACAAAAAAAACGGGACAAATGGGGAATCCGGTGCAAAAAGGCCACGAAAAAGGGGTTTTTAGCGGGGGCCGTTGTGCTTTTGAAAACTGGGGGTCTTTGGGGTTTACAAACCGACAGTTTTGGGTAACCAAAAACCCCCCCGGGGTTTTTTAACGGTAAGATCGGTCTGGGGATGTAAAAAAAGGTTTTCGAGGAATTGGGGAAATTTTTTTATTTTTGGGAAAAAAAAATTTTCTCATAGGTGTTATGAGTTTTTTTTGGGGGATTTTCAAAAACCCCCCCGCCCCTTTTTGGGCATTTTTGTTATAGAAACACCCCCCCTCAAAGCCTTTATTGGGAAAAATTTTTTTCATGTATTTATTCTTACTTTTAAAACAGAAAGAAACCTTCTTAAGGGGGGGCCAGAGTACTTACAAAAACCCAAAAAAATTTACGTGAAAAAAGTGTTGTAAGGCCTTGTTATAGAGCAAATATCCCCTTGCACCCCTGGGGGGGAAAAAGGGGGCCGCATTTTCAAGGGGGATCCCCCAAGGGCCCCCAAATTTTCGGGAAATTTTGTTTAAAATTTAAAAATTCAAAATTTAAAAAGGAAAAATCACCCTCCTTGGCCATAACGCAAAACCCAAAGATGGAAATTTTTTTTTAAAAAAATATAGGGAGGTTAAAAAAAAAGGACCCCAAAACTTATAATAAAAGGTGGGAAAATTTAGTCCTGGGTTACCCCCCTCCACTTTATTGACTCATGAAAAATTCTCCCCATGTCGTTTTTTCCCCAAAAATTGGGCCCCAAAAAATTTGGGGGACGGTCTTTTGGCCCAAGGGGGGTTTTCCCCCCTTTTTTTAATAAAAAAAAAAAACGCGGGGTATAGGGGCCCCTTGCCGAAAAAAGGAAAAAATAAGGGGATCGGGGGAAAGCATTGGGGGAAAGGGGCAATTTGAGAATGGGATTACGCGTTGGTCAAAGAAACTAAATTTTTTGTTTTAAAACGCGATTTTTGGGAAGTTTTGTTGAAAGAGTAAAAGGGCCCCAGGGAAAGGCCCGCCTAAAAAATTTGAGAGATGCCAAGGAAAAAAAGGTGGGAATTTCCCTTTTGGAAGGGCGTGACGATACTGGGGGGATGGGTTTGGGTTTTCCGCCGAAAATCCCCCTTTTTAAAGGAAAAAACTATCGGTTTTTCCCCTAACGGGGCTATCGGTCGGGAGCCAACAGTCGCACGGCTGTACAAAGGGGTTGCGGGGGCCCCTCAACGCGGTGCTCTATTTTTCGGGGGGAACGGCCGTGAAATATGTTTTTGGGCGAGTGTAACGGTTTTGTTAAAGCGGAGATCCCCCACCGTCTTCCTTTTTTTGGGGTTTTTTGGGGAGGGGGGCCCTCTCTTTTACCCGAAAAGGACCCCCCCCTCAAAAAAACCCCCACGAGACCAGGGGGGGGTTTTTTAAGCGACCAGGGTTTTTTTGGAAAAATTTTTAAAAAGGGGGGGACAAAGGGGTGAGGGGGGAGGCATGGTTTTAAAGCATAAAGCACGACAAGGATTGCAGCAATTTCTCTCCCCGGGGTTAAAAAAGGGAACCCCTCAATCCCCGGGAAAGCTTTTTTGGGGGGGCGTACAAATTGTATCAGCTTTTCCACGAAACAGCCCCTTTTTTGGGGGAGAGAAAATCAATACTTTGGGTGTGTTTCATTTATCCACGTTTCAAGTAAAAAAAAACCCATCGGCCCCCCAAAAAAACATTAAAAACCCAAAATTTTTCCCCTAAAAGATCAAAAAAAATAGCCAAAGTTAAAGTGACGCCTCCCGAGATTTTTTCCCGCCCCTTTGCCCCCGGATGCACGACAAGAAAAGGGTTATCCCTTTTGCAGGAAAAAAAGGAGGGGGAAAAAAACCCAAAGGGGCGTTCAGCACAACGAAAAAAAAAATCTGGTTGACAGGCGTCTGGGTGTTGACAAACCGGAAAACCGTTGAAAAAGGGGGACCCCGTTTTAAGCATGCACGAAGTGTGGGGGTACTTTATTTTTTATGAAACCCTAAAACTTCTGGAGGGTTGTTTTAGGGGGACCCTTTATACTTTTTTTGAAAATTAAAAAAAAAGCCAGGGATGGCCAGAGGGGTGTACCTACAAAAAGGAAAATTTTGCTTACATTAAAAAAATTTTGAGGAAAGGGAAAGGGTTTTTAAAAAGATTTGGGGTCTTTTTGAAAAAACCCGGGGGGCCCCCCACTTGGAAAAAATTTTTTTTTTAAAATTTATATGGGGAAAGTTTTGGGAAAAACCCCCTTTTTCCACCTACCGTTTTTCAACCTACAGGGCGTCCACAAGTCCCCGACGGATCCGTACATCACCTGGACCCGGATTGATGAAAAAGATGATTTAAATTTTCCCTCTTTTAAAGGATGCGCGTGACGCGTTAAAACCCAAACCCAAACCGAGTTTTGGGGGGTGGCGTGCTACAGACGTTGGCTGGGTTTTGCATTTTATACAACCCTTTGAACAATTGGGGGACGCGTTTTGTATCTTTTAAGTGGGTTCTTTTACCAAACCCCCCCGGCGATTGGATTCCGCCGACGGAGACTTTTTGGGACCTCACTGATGAACTTCATTTCGGTCCCGGAAAACTAAATTAGCGCCTTTGTATTTGGGGTCCCAAAAAATTTCGCTTACGAGTTTGCGTTGGGGTGTCAGCCAAAACAAAAAAGGTGTGCAAGGTTCGCGGGATCACCCAAAAAATATGGCAAAACCCGGGAAAGTGTTAAATTTTTTAAAATTTTGAAAGCTTTTCACCCAAAAGGTGCGAAAGATAATACAGATACCGCACAAATTGTAAGAAAAGGTCTTGCGACTGATGTACCGTTTGCAGACTAAAGTTACCCCCCCGTGTCACCCAAAAGCCCATAACAATTTATTTTAATACGTTGCCGTTTGGGGATCAGAGTCCTTGTAAACCGCTCGCCAGAAAAAAAAGGTGATCTTTTTTGAGGGCTGAATAATCATATTTTTTTTCTTTCACCTAGACAGTTCCTGCTACCTTTTTCAAAGATTTTGAGATTTTTTTCATATTTTTTTTTTGCATGAAACAAGCATATTTTTTATTTTTTTTGCACCCCGGGTTTTTTTTTTTTTATTTTTTTTTTTGCCGTACATCTCGCCCACCGATTTTTTTCTAGTCAATTAATGCTTGTTATTTTTAATTTGCCAAATGTTTGTAATATTTTTATTTTAAATCTAATACATTGTTTTGTATATATATTTTTTTTTTTTGTAAATGAAATTTTAATATTTTTATTTTTAAAACTAATACATTTTTTTTTTTTTTTTTTTCAGTCCCAAAAATTTTGACTGATTGTGTATATTTTTATTTTAATTTTATTCCATATTATTTATTTTCTTTTTACGAGGCCCTATTCCCCTATATTTTAAATTTTCAAGTATAATTTTCACTGTGTGTAAACAAACCATATGTTTTACAAACATTTTATTAAAATTTTTACAGTATCTTTACCTTTTTGTGTATCTTTTTTCCCGATTGAAATAAAAATTGTAAAAATTGCGTTTTTGTTTTTTTAAAAATCTACCCGACCCCCCTCCTATCCCCCAAAATTCAAAACCCTATAGCTTTTAACTCAGTCTCAAACATTATGGGAAAATTGAAACATCCCTTTTCGGCCATATAAGCGGCCCCTCCCGGGTGTGGAAAGTAATTTTTTAGCAACTTTACCTCATTGGACAAATGTGTGACTTAAATTTGATCAAATCACATGGTATTTTGCTTTTTGGCCACCGGGGGGGGTTTGAACAAGACGGGCAAATCCCCCGTCATATTCTGTAAGGGTTTCCGGGAAAAGGTGATGTCTGTAATCCTCTCCACAGGATTACTTGGACACTGTGCTGAAGCCAAAGAATTGGTCGTCGATCTTTTCCCCAAAAGGGTGCCCCCCATCAAAAAATTAGCGTCATGTACCTTACACAAAATAAATTTTTTCAGGGCAAGGCCCAAAAAGGGCTTTCTTTAAACGAATTATACGTGCTTTTTTAAAAATCAGGGGGTAAAGCTCAGTTCAAAATTTGCACGACAAGTCTGTCCGAAAATCCCCGTGTTTACAAAGGCTTACACCCCAGCTACAAAGTACGCCTCCCTATTATTGTGATTTCAAACAAGGTAACCGGAATGGTTGATAAGAAACCCCCACAAATGTCGGGTGCTGCGGTATTACCGCGCAAAAAATAAAAAACACCGACACTTCCCGCTTACAGATCATTTCATAACCTGAGTCCCAAGGCTGAAGCAGGGACCTCTCTAGTGCATGTATCGCAGAACCCCCTGCAACGTGTCGCCTTTATGAAAACGGCCGAAAGAAAATGGTTCTCGTTTTTCGAGGTGCCCACAACACTTTAAAAGGAGGGACCGCTGAAAAATGCGAAAGCAAAGTTACGTGCTCACAAGCAGGGTTTTCGCAAGCTGGTCAAACGAGGGAGTGTTGGAAGAAGAAGAGCCTACTGTTTAGAAAAGGGGGAGGTTTTTGCCCCACTTTTAGGGCCCCCTTTTAAACGCGGGGCCCCGGGCCCCCTCAACAAGAAATAATGGGGGAAAAACACGAAAAAGATGATATTGTGTCCCCCCAAAATTACACCGTTACGAGCAACACCACCAACAAGTTGCATGGGGAACAAAATTTGTGGCCTCTGATTGGACAAGGAAAGGAAAAAAACCCGCTTTAAAAATTGCACAAGTCTAAAAGGACTTTATACCCAAAAAAGTGTTACAGGCTTTCTAATTTTGTCAAAACCCCCCGCCATCTAAACCCCCCTACACCACCCCCGAAGTGTCTGTCTTCCCATCTTTTCTGTACTTAATACGTACCAGCACAGGCATAAAAAAACTGAACTTTTACTAGAAAATATCATTTTCCGTGGAGCATTCTTTGGGACTCAAACGGAGAAGTGAGTATTAAGGTACCCTCCGGGATCCAATTTGGGGATTTTTTTCAAAGACTGGTCAGGCAAGAAGCACAGGAACCGTCAGGGGGCGAGAGTTTCTCACGGCATTGCAAAAAATAAAAAGTTCCGAAAGAATTTATTTTTGAACCCCAAACGTTTGGGCCCATTTGGATCCGCGCCCCCACCACAAACCCTTCCCGCCGCAACGCCCAAAGAGGAAAAAACTGAAGAGAGTGGACGAAAACCGGTGGGTGCGTTAGGCTTTGGAACGTTAGCCGAATCTACTACACCCTTCTCACCCGCGGGTTTGCAGGGGCGGCGTCCCCCATAAAAAGGGGTCCAAAAAAGATCCCGAAAAAGTACGGAATGGCTTCGTGCGCAGGGGCTTTACCTTTCACAAACCTTGCAAAAAAATTTCCACGCAAAAAAGTACGTGGTGTCAAACATTGGGCGATCTCTGGGAAGCGATTTCAACATATGAGAAGCTCAGAAAAATCAACGATGGGGGCAGTGTACTTGCCACCCTCATCGACGTGTTTTGTAAATTTGGGCCCGGGCAGGACGTTCCCTCCAAAAACGGGGGTAGTGAGAGAGCCTTTCGGACATTTTTTGCAAAGGGCCGAGACCCTTTGTTACAGAGGACAAGGGGGCAAGTTCACGGCCGGCTAGTCCGGAAAATTTTTCAAGCAAGAAGGGGTGCATTACTACCCTCATAACCAGACGTGAAGGCAAGCATCGTGGAACGGTTCAATAAAACTCTGAAAGGACGATGTGGCGCTACTTTACCAAAACTAACCGTATCGGTTGTGGACGTCCTCCAAAACCCCCGTCACGTTACAACGGGGCCCAAACATTCCAGTATCAAGTGGGCCGCCGCCGTTTCAGAAATAACGGCTTCAATCAGGAAATTGTACGGCAAAAGGCGTCCCAAACTCGAACCTAAAATAAAAACGGTTTTACCAGTGGTATTAGCAAATCCAAATGCTGTTTTGAAAGGGTACGAAAACAATTGGAGCGAAGTGATTTTTTAAAGTCAATAGTGTCGTTTGCGACAACCTGGTTTACGACTCACCCATTTGCGGGAAGAAGTGGAGGGCGTTTTACGAAACCGAATTGCAAAGCGTACGTCTCCCTTTAAACTTTTAAAATTTATAAAATAATAGTGTCAAGGGGAAAGGCCCAAAGAAAGTGTACGTGCGTGGGGAAAAGGGTTACCCCGTCAAGTTTAATTCCTAGATTCCCCCCAGTTACGTCAGGCCCTACATGAAGGACCAATTTTTTAAACACTTTTCCAGCGACGCCCCAGGGGTTTCCCCAAAAATACCCTCACGAATTTTACCACGAAAATTCCCTTTCCGTCTTACCTGAAGGGCAGTGGGAAGCGCTCTGGCTGAATTTTAATTCCCTGTTCTTTCACCACCGTCCCGAGGGTCAAAACATTGATGGGACAAAATGGGGGGGACGTAACGGGGTGGAACAAAAAATTCAAGGGTCTTCCCTGCTGGAAATACAGCATATCCCCGAATTGATTAAAGCTCTAAACGAAGTAGAGGCTTTTAAAGGGATTCCGGGGTTGTATTCAAGTCACAAACCCCAACAAAAAAAATGGAAATTATCTCTTTTTCACCAAAAAAACAGTGTGGGCTCTATCAAGCCAACTAATCTACAGCTCGGTTTCGTCCTAAGACAATCTGATAAAAATACCCAAAATCTCCGTACGCCGCCAAAATTCTTAGGCCCGCCCTCGCAAAAGTACATTTTAACGGATATTGTCGAGCCTCACCGTGGGTGACATTGTGGCACGCTGTTACGTATCGTCGCATCAACAACTAAACATCTTACGGCATAATAAGACAGTTTGCACGACCCGTTTCACTACATGCCGGGGCTGAGAAGGGAAATTGGGAAAGTTGGGAAAAACAAAAAGAACCCACACGGGTGAACCCGTACCATTGAGTTTGGAAAAAAATGTGCGTGAAACTTCATTTTCAAGCGCCACCCTAACTGTCCCTACCAAGATACTACATCAACCACTGGAACAGGAATTCTTCGATCTACCCCGGGGTTCCCTATAAAGGGCATGGGAAGAATTTTTTCAGTGGTCTTTTCAAAAAACGTCGTACCGTTGTAGAATGTCCAATCCATCGGAAAACAGGCATTTATACGGGTATCGACGGCTCTCCGACGTTGCCAATCAAGGGGGTCCTTTTAAAAAAAGGCCCCACGGGCAAAGGTCGGCGAGGCTGGAACAAAATTTAAACGCAAAAGGTGAAAAGAAAATCAACAGCTGATGACCGGGTCAGGCTATAAAGGGGGTGTTTTAAAAAACAACGACGTCTTTTTAAGGGCGCACCCCACGTAAAAAGGGCAAGAAAGAAGCAAAAATATTTTCAGTTAAAAAGTCGTTTTTACACCCCCCGTCCCGCGATGTGCCAGCAGTGAAATCGATCTCTTTCCGTGCCACCCACTCAAACCAGTCTTGAAAAGGGCAAGGCTCCAACAAACCCCTTCTTCCCCCACATGATTCACCCATCGAATTTACAGTTACCCGGACAAGGGGAGTTCTTATCGATCTTTACAGATAGCTCTAATCCGTGCGGGGTCATGAAAACCAAAGGTGGCGCTTTTACAGAGGTGGATCAATCGCTCCCGTCAACAATTGGCTCTTCTCTATTCAGCATGTGGAGTGTTTTTAAACCCAAAAAAAATATTAAACCGCCAGCAACCGATGCCATAGGGCGACATTAACGGTGCTCAATTTTCAAAAGCGAAACCAAAAGAACGCATTTGACTGCGGTTTGTGGGTTTGCAGACACCCCGGGCCTTTAGGAGGCTAACGCCAACAAAAGGGGTTTGAGGCCCGTGCAGTTTTCACCACAAAAATAAGACGGTGGATATTTTTGGGGTACACACGGGACGTGTTTTTCCCGAGAAATACCTTTTGAAAAGGCCCGAACTCAAGCCGTTGGTCCCTTAGAGACGAGTTTAGTCTTATGGCGGTCCCTGAAATCCCCCATTTAAGGGTTTACTCGTTAAGCCCCGGGCCCTTTTGAGCGTTTTTAAAGTGCACCTTCTTACTGTTGGGACACGCAAAGCATTAAATGTCAGTCCCGCAAGTATCCATCACCCCTTGGGAAATAAAAAAAAAATCACATTTCCCACGGGCGGCAAGGGAAATCGCAGACAAGTATTCACCGGCCGTTACCCAAACGGGCATCGTGGGATTTGTGTCAAAAAGCACGTTCACGGGACGCCCCCAAAAACCCCTTTAACTTTCAAAAATACGGCATGAACCCTTTTTTCGGGTCGTGGACGGGGGGAAAAGTCCGTCGAAACCCTTCAGCCATTTTTTAAAAGGACACTATGTATGTCCTACCCCACGCTTTTTTCTGGAAGGGATCCATTTCATGAAGGGGTAGCAATCCACGGAAGCCTTCCCCCAAAGGGTACATTCATGGCTTTCGATTCAGCCTAATCTGTCCGCCCATGACATCGCATTGGAATTTTACGAACAGGTTCTCTGACATCGAAGTGAGCTTCACCCGAGCTCTCACTGAAAAACCCTCAACTGTATCGTGTACGGGGAGTTTGCCAACATCTCACATTGACAAGGAAGAAACTGTGACCGATTATGGAAGTTAATTTTAAAAGGCTTCCCGCCCTTACCCCCTTCATTTAAGCTATGAGTCATTTTGGATTTCAGAGCTTCATTACGACAACAAGAGTTTTTGTCAAGGAACTAGTGTTTTGTCTGTATGCGGCAATTATTCAACTTTTGGGGGTTTTTTAAAACCCCATACGCATCGAAGAACTTTCCCCGATGCCCGAAAGAAAACCGATATATAGTCAACAAACGCACGTTCACCTGGGGTTACGGTGATGTGGATTACAGCCTGTCGAATCCCTTTTATCCCGTGCCACAGCGCGTGCAGAAACCCTCCTCAAAGGGGGAAAAAAAAAAAAAGTTTTTTAGTCAAATAACGTCTACATCATCGTGTCTGTACGACAAAGGTTTTTTGTCACTGAAAACTTTAAATTGGGTCGCACCCTGTGCATGGCACATAGTTTGTATGGGAAATTTTTGCTCTGCCTCTATCGTCTGGGGATTCGAGATGGAGATTGAAAATGGACATGCACACCATAAGACTGCGCTGAAAAAAAAGTCCGTGGTTCGTTCTGTTGGTCGGGGGTTTCCCTGCTGATAACTCCCGCAAAATAGCTCGCCTGCCCCTTTTGTCTAAAAACCCGATCCGCACACCAAACCTGGGACCATTGGGGCGCCTCTTTTCGCAAAAACGGGGTGGGGGAAACTTTGACTTTGGGTTTCCACGGTATAAAATCAAAATCTGGCATATATACGCAAAAAAAATTTTCGCACTCCCCTAGTAGCTCAACTTAAGCATCGCATCAGAAAAGTTTTTCGGCCCTTTTCTGCCTGTCCTTCCTTCGCGCCCCCGAGCATTCCGCGAAAATTTCCAAAAACCCATTCCGCCCCCAATCATACAGCCAACAACGCTAAAAATGGTGAGTATTACTAATTTTTTTAAAACTTAGGGCATGTCGCCCTTTAAGAGGCCCTGTCCAGCGGCGTGCGCCTATAAAAAGGGCGTCCCGGCGGTGTGCCGGCCATAACCACTGAGCATCGGAAGGTCAAACGTTTCGGTGCAAAACAAGCCTTTTCGAAACCCCTCGCCGTCCCGTATTTTCAAACATTTTTTCCCGCGGATGGGTCACGCCAAGCGAGTCTCGTCGGATGGTGTCAAGAACAACTTTTCGCCCTTGTCCAAAAAGAAAAAAAGTGGGGGGAATGCGCCTGTTTTTAAACCCTTTCAAAATGGCAAAACGAGCACCTAAGTCGGGATATCAAAGTTTTTTACCCAAAACCCAACCTCCTTAAGATTAGCTGACTAATCACGAAAAACTCCTGGACGTATTGCGGGTTTACCCTTTGTCGTTATCAACGAAAACAAACGCCGGGAAACAAACGGGTCCCTATCTAGCACCTAGGGGCCCGGCTTTGTGAGGGGGGGACCTCATGAGCGCGCGACCGCGGGAAATTGGGCACACCTCGCGCGATTGAAAAATTTGATCGACCACTTGTCTGGATTTGCGACAGTAACGAATCGACGGGTGCATCGACCTAGAACAAAATACGGGGGAAACGCCCCTCAAAAAACCCGGTTTTTTCGTGCTACTTCTATTCACTCAAGTCTCGGGTTTGGACTATTAATTTGGATTGGGGAAAAAAAAACAATTTTACTAACGCATCTAAGAGACACTGTAGAAAAAAAGTATGAAGAATATATGGTCTTCCCGTAAAATGTATAATTGTGATGTTTAAAAAAAAAAAATATATATTTGAAAAAAACTGTGTTTATTTACGGTCCCAACTTGCCTTGCTGCCCCACAACCCCATGCCCCCGGGCAATATCTAATCTTGTCTCAACTGTCTTGTCTGCCCGCCAACCTGGCGCCCGGGGGGAAAACCCCCTGCCGGGTCAATGACCTCAAAATTTTTTTCTTGTTCAAATTGTCTTGCTGCCGACAAATGGGGCCAGGGAAAACCCCGCCGGGGCCCAAAATCTATTTTTGTCCCAAATTGTCTTGTCTGCCCGCCAAACCCGGCGCCAGGGGGAAAAACCCTGCCCCGGGGCATGACTCAATATCTATTCTTGTCCAACTTGTCTTGTCTGCCCGCCAACCTGGCGCCGGGTTTTCGATGATTACGTAAATTGGAAAACCCAAAGGGTTTTCGAGTACTTGTCACCCCCCGGGAGTATGCCGTCAGGGGGGCAAAAGGAGGAGGGGGTCTCTGGAACAAAAACCACACTCTACACAAAGCACCCTAGCGCAAGTTCACGCTGCTTGTTCCGGTAGAGCCTTGTGACAGAAAGCCCATGTTTTCTATCCCCAGCCGTACGAAGCTTCGTGCGAGCCCTCTGCCCCAATTTTAAGGCTGTTGCCCCTAAATAAATTAAAGCCCTAAAACTCCCTTTCAATTAATTTTTTAATTAATTAACAACCTCATGTCCGGCTATGCCCGCAAAAATAAAAAAATACAAAAACCCCTTTTCCTACAATTTTAAAAATTTTAATTAACTAAATTAAAAATTAATCAGCAAGAACCAACTGTCCCCGGGTTTTTGGGGGGGGGGGAAAGGGGGAGGGGAAAGTATGTCAGGGGCGGGAGGGGTGGGGCGGGAAAAAACAACCCCCCAAAATAAAGTTTTTCGATTAAACGCTTACAATAGGCAGTTTATGTATGAATGACTGTTCGAAACGTCTCCCCCAAAAATAGACCGTTTTCGTATAAACGCTCTGAATATGTTACATATAGGCAGTTTTTTGTATAAATGCTGTTGAAAAGCCCGAACCCTACTTGGAGACACAATAAACACTAACTTTTTATGTTGTCTTATAAAACAATTTTTTTAAATAGGTCAATAATTTTAAAATTGCGTTTACTGAAAAAATTTTAATTTATGTGGCCCCCCTATTATTCTAAATTCACCCTTAATACTCCAACACAAGGCGTAATTAGTTATGCTATAAATTACCCGAATAGAAATGGACGATGATTAAAAAAAAAAGGCCCCAATAGAGAGACCCTTATCACCCCCTTTCTTTTTCAGCCATGTTTTTAAAACTCAATACAATGAAAAATATTTCAACACAACTAACAGTTATAAGGCCGTTACACGGTGTTAGGGGACAAAAGAAAAATTTTGGGGGTTTTTTGTTTACTAAAGTTATTGTTTGACACGTATTTTTCACTTGCATTAGAGCGTTTTTAAAAACATGGTAAAAATGAAAGGGTGGTAAAAACGGGTCTTTCATTGGACCCTTTTTTTTTTATCATGCGTCTCTTTTCTCTTTCGAGCTTTTATACGATTACTAATTACGCTTATGTGTTGGGAGCTGAAGGGTGAATTTAAAATAAGTATGGGCGGCCACATAAATTACAATTTCTTAGTAACGCAATTTATATAATTATTTTAACTTTTTATAAAAAAATTTTGTTTTTATAGCCAACATAAAAATTTAGTGTTTAAATGTGTTCCTATTTCTTATTTCCCTTAAATCATTTAAAATATATTTTAGTTGATCCAAATAATTTTAAATTATTTTACTTGATTTGTTGCTTATTTAGCATATATTTTAAAAAATTTTTAAAACCAAAAAAGGCAATAAATCCAAAACCCAAACTCGGTGGGGCATTTTTTTTAAATAGCCCAAACCCCAATTTTTTCAGCAATGTTTTAAAGTTGGATATTAATAAAAAAATATCTTGCAAAATTTAGCAAGACCTAAAACAAAAAAAAATAGTAGCCTTTAAATTTAATTTTTTGGGGCTTTTTTTAAATGGGCCTAAGCCGGGTTTTTTTTTAACCTTGTTTTAAATTTTGGTATATAAACAAAAAATTTTTAAATGTAGCTTGCAGGCCAAAAAAACTTTCCTTAAAAATATAATTCATTAATTTGTAGTTTGGGTTTTAAAATGACATCTTTTTGCTAACGATATAAATTAAATTTTTTTATCTCCCAAAAGATTCCAAAGATTACTACAAGGTTTGTTGGGGTGTGGGCTGAACATTTTATAATTAAAATTTAAAAATTGGTTAAAGTGTCAAATATGGAATTGGAAAAACGCGCCGATGATTCGCGTGAAAAAACCGGCCTTATCCCCTTACTTGCCGAAACCCTGAAATTATGTTGCGGAAAACCCGGGTTTACTACAAGGTTATTATATTTTGTGTGTATAAAAAAAAAATTACCACCCCCCGTTGAGGGTAGGAAAAAATGGTTTTTTAAAAAATTATTGATACCATTTTTTCCCGTTTTAAATAAATTTTCCCCAAAAGGCATTTGAAAATTTAGGGGGTATAAAATTTTTTTTTGGAAACTTTAGAGAATATGTACACCTTATAACTTTACAATCCCCTTAGTGCAATATCCCCCCCAAATTCTTATTTTTTAAATTCGGTTCAAAATTTTGCACAAAAATCATTCTTTTCAAAACATTCCACAAAAAAGTGTCCCCCCCCAAACCTTTTTCGTTCCGCCTTTTGGTTGTTATTGCATTAGTAAATTTGGGAAGGTGACAACTTTTTCATTTGCAAGTGGACTTGCATGTTATAGCTTGTTTGTTGTTTAACGGTGCAAGTGTGGCGCGCAGCCAAATTAGTGTCTTGCATTAGTAACTAAACCGTGTCAACGGGCCTTAAGTAATACCACAAAAACTTGCTTGTCCACTAACCCCTGTAAGGGGTTGAAAGTGGACAATGTAAATGTGAGAGTGTGTTAATGAGATGATACTTATTAAAGTGTACAAGGGATGGTAGAAACAATTTTTTTTGAGAGCTGCTGCACTTTTTTTTGGCAAATTTGGGAACAGTCCGGAAATAAGGGAAGAAGTAGATCTCTAGCTCTTTTTCCCTCATTTAACTACACCACTTGCCTGAGTGACTTTGAAAAGAAAAAAAAGTTTTGGGGGGGGAAGATTGGGTTAAAGGGGAAGTAAAAAGGAGGGGTTTTCAAAAATGTTTAGAGGTAATTTTAGGAGAAAGACATTTTATGGAATCCCAAAAAAAGGCACTCGGACTCTTGAGTACTTGATGCTTATTACTGATTTTATATTCTTTATGAATAGGGGAATAAAAAAGCCAATTTTTTGTTTGTTTAGATGGACTTTTTTTTAATGTGGTAGTGGGCAAGATGAAATATTGTAAGCATTTTTATTTTGGATAATTTTTTTAAAAACCAAAAGATTTGCATCAAAAATAATTTTTAGAACCCAATGATAGCTTTTTTTTGTGGCCTATGATATCGAACGTAATTAAATATACCTTTCTTTTTCGCAAAATCTAGACTGCGAGACGCAAAAATTTGGGGAAATTTTTTGGGTTGTTTTTATGAGGGGATTTATCAAAATATTTTTCCCCCAAACCCCCTCCAAATGGGGGCACACCACTATAAATTTACTTCCTCTTTCCCCAAACATTTTAATTTTTAATTAATAATTAATCAAAATTTAAAATAAGGGTGTTGACTCATGCTATGTGCATTATTTAACTTTTTTGCTTAAAAACTTTGTAAAAATTTCACCAAAAGGGTAGAATTAAAGATCAAAAAAATTTTTGGGTACAATGTTTTAACCCTGGGGTATCTTTTCCCGGGGGACATTTTTTAACACCACTTCTGTTTGATGCATAAGTAAATATTAAAATTACTCAAAGGGGGAAAGAATGAGGTAGGATTAATTCAGGGGAAACGTACCTGCATTTGGGTGGAAGGAGAATGGAAACCATTTTAAAACCCCCCTCAATAGAACCGATGGGATTCAATCCCCCCATCATCGGCAGGCCAGTCAGTCCAACACGAGTGTAACGTTTTAGACCTTCAGCCATGGGGGGTCAATTTTTACTAATTTTATTTTAGACACCCAAAATTTAAAATTTTATCCCCCTTAAAATTACTAAAAAAATCCCCTTGGGTTTTACATAATAAAAAAAAATAATATTTCGTATCAAAAGAAATATTTTCTAAATGCAACAGAGTTTAAATTTAAAAGATTGAATGTGAATGAATGAATTAAATATTAGACTTAGTTTTTTTTTAATAAAATAATAAAAAGGGAAATTTTCCCATTCAACATTAAAAATTTAACACTGTCTATCATCTGGCGACAAAATGTAGGTACTTTGGAAACAGCATCACAAGCAGCTATAAGACATGCTATGAAATTTTCCAGGAAAATTTTCAAATAGTTTATCTCATAAAAGCTGCTAAAATAAAACAAATTTGGTTAACCATTCCTTAAAAATGTTCCTTAGCTATATCACCTACAAGCTACACCATGTAGCACTGTATTCCATCTCCTTACAAAATCTTACGCACAAGATAATATATCACTGCTTTACCCCATTTTAAAATTATCCTTTAGTATAGCATCACAACCACATGAAAAAGTAATTTTCCCCGCACCCTAGTCCCATATGACCTTGAACTTTATCAACATCCTTGTGCGACAACAACAGGAGAGTTATCCTATGTCCTGTTGGTTTTCCCGGAATAACAACCAGGAGGATGTTGATTGTAATTGCAATAATTGGGAAGTTTTCTGCGAAACTTCCCCGCGCGTCCGGGGGAGGGGAAAAACCCGAGATTCGAACCTTTGGGGGGGAAATGTTGCAACCCCCGACATTCGATCGCAATTTAATTAATTGGTAAACCCCCCTCCCCCCCCTCAAAACATTCTTTGGGAAATTTGATGTTAAATTTTGTCGTTATCTTATTGATATCATCACGGCGCCCCCCCTTTGCCACGCAAATGTTTTGCGGGGATATAAATTGGGCAAACCCCGGGGAACGTAGACTATTTATCTTCAATCTCCATTTTTTAGTCGAAGAGCTTTTTAATAAATGGAGGAAACAAAAAAAAGTTTGGAAAACGGGTTTAAAATTTTAATACCCTGTTGTAAAAGATAAATATATACAGGTTTTGGATAGGGGAATAAAAAACCCGCTTCTGACAAATAAGTATTATTAGCACCGCCCCTTATACCCCTTGGGGTAATGTTGGACAAATGGAGGACCCCAGTCTTAACGTGAATCCGAACAAACGGTGGGGATTTATCAAATAAGTAGTTTTTATTGGGTTTTTAAAAAAACCCTTTAGGAATCGTGGAATAACAACGAGAGGTATAAAAAGTCCTCAAAAACTATAGTCGGGCATTTTAATTTGTGCTTCAACTATATCCTCAAGATTAAACTTTGAAAACCGGAAAATTAGTTAATTTGGGATGATTTAAACGTTTTTATTTTTAAAGGGGAGTATTTAATTATTCTCTTTGGTTTTTACAGAGGGATTTGACTTTTTTATATAAAATTAAAGAAGACACAACATCGGCACCCGCAGCTCGGTTCAAACGGTGGTTCCGATAGTTAGATCTGTTGGAGCGTTTTCCCCAGGGTGGGGTTTGCTTGGTGAAATTGGTGTTCCATGGGTGTTTTAAAGGCCCGAGAAAAATTTTTTGGGAGTTTTATTTTTTTTCCCCACCGTGAGGTAGTTAATATGATTTATTTAATTTTTTGATTTTGGGATGGGGGGGCGTGGCACGGGCCCTGCAGGCGCCGCCCCCCCCGAAGACTGATGACTCGTTTGGGTCTCAAGCCGGCGTATGGACGTCGGGCCGAAGAGGGATTAAAAAAAATTTTGGCAGAACTAAGCGTTTTGATCGCCTAATTTGTCCCTCGGAGACCCCGGGTGGTGTACAGGCGCCGCTAGGTTCTCAAGCATGTCACGGCCGTCATCCTCTACGAGGAGGGGGGATAACGATGTTTTGGGGCCCAAAACCCAGCGTTAGATCCCCCCTTTTGTTAGTTACTATTTACTTTTGAAAAGACAGCTTTTCACAAGGGTTTTTCACTTCCCCGTACAGCTGATTGATCACATTTCCAAAAAAGAGAAAAGAATGATTGTGTTTTTAAGTAAATTAAAAGTTCGATAGCATTTCATTAGTACCGGGATTCTCGATGGTTTAAATTATCGTTAGTGCGGGGGGTTTATGGCTGCCTGTTCACTTTTACCCGGGGTTTTATTCCCCCCGCGCTAAAAATGTTGGTTTGATAAATTTAAGCCCTGGGCAGGGGTTTTTGGCTGCCTTTTCGCTTTTTTGGGGGGGTTCGATTACCGAAGCGGTCAAAAAAATTTTTTTATAAAATGATCAGCCAGCGTCAGGGCTTTTTTTATGCCTGTTCATTTACAAGGTTTTTCCCCACACGGTTAAAAATGCCCTAACATTAACTTAACTATTCAGAAGTTTTGGTCAGCTTTAATTATATCAACAATTTCTGAAACCCTTAACTTTTAAAAAAGAAAAAGAAAATACTATTTTCAATAAAATATTTCAAAGATAACTTTAATTTTATTCTTGGAGAAAATTTTACAATTACTCTATCAGAAAATTTAACTTAAAAAACTCTTTAGAAGTAAAGGTCAGGGTTTTAAAATATCTCCCCTTGCTAAAAAATTAATTTTAAATAGTTTTAAAACCCCGCCAAGTCTGTGTATTTTAAAGTTTGAAACACGCCAAGTCATGTGTATTTTAAACGTTCGAACCCCCAAGTCATGTGATAATTAAAAAGTTAGAACCAGCCCCAATATGTATTATATTTAAAATTATATAATTATATCAGGTGATATTTTAAGCAGTTAGAATCCACGCAAGTCAGTGATATATAAAACTGTTTTTTAAATTAAATTCTGTTTTCAACCCAAATAGTGAATTATAAGCTCTTATTTTAAAGTTAGAATTCAGTATCATACACAAGTTGTGATAGACACAGTTTATATTTTAAGCAGTTAAATCCCGCCAAACCATGGGATTATCACTGTTATTTTAAGTTAGAAATTTGTATTCATACGCCAAATCATGTGATATAGAGCACAAAATTCTAGGATAGTTTCAAATTCAAAAAAGATGGGGAGTTTTCAAAATAAAAAATCTTTTGTAAGGCTTTTTTAAACAACTTGAGAATATTTTATAGTCAAATCTAATTTCTAAACGTCAGGTCCCCTATTTAACGTCAATCCATGTGATTTACAGTAAAATAAATGAATGCCAGAATCCCTATTCATGCGTTAAGTCTGTGATATTCACTGATATTTTAAATTTCCCTTTCATACGTCAATCATATGATATGAAACAAATCATTATAGGAGAGTTTACAAATAATAAAAAATAAATTTTTTTAAAATTTCTTAAAAAAAATTGCTGAATATTTATCATACTTTAAGTATATTAAAATTTTTTAAAAAGTCAAGTCTAGTTTTCAACGTCAAGTCAGGGGGGGTTACCGTTGTTTAGCCTCTGTCAGCGGAGTAAATGAGACAAAAAATTATATTTCTGAAGACAGGGGCCCTGTTCGATTTCCCAAACATTAGGGGGAAATGAGAGTTCAACTGCCCGGAAAATTTTTAGTTGTCCCAGGGTGTATTTTTATAACAATTTGCGAGGGGGGGCCCCGGGTTTAATTCTTGTCATGTGAAAAATGGTTTAATTTCATAGGATAAAATTTAAAGGCACTGGGTAATAGGGTTAAGTGTATTTTTTAGAAAAATATTGTGAAGGATCAGGGGTTTGATTCCCCGGCTAGGTGAAAATAGGGTTTAAACTTTCATGGAGTTTTTGTACTGTTTATGGTTCAAGTGTATTTAATACCACATGTTATATTTTGTGGAACTTTTACAGTGTCTGTATTTTAGTTGAAATGGATGGTGAAAATGGCGGACACCGATCCCACCAGCCGCAATGCACCCGAGCCCTGGGAAAAAGGGGTTCGAACCCCAGGGAAAGGGGACCTCTCGCAACCCATGGCCCGGCCCCTATCGCACCAAGTAGTGGCCTGTAAAAGGGAGGCGGAGCGTTTCCCCAAGGTTCCCCCTGTTCCGAAGAGAAAAAAATAATTTAAAAGGTTTTTTTTATAGGTTAAATACGTACATCTTGGGTTCTTTGGTGGTGATAGTCCATTAAATGTCTTTAAAAACAAATTACGGCTTTTTCATCAGCGCAGGACCACGGGGTCATGCGGGTGACCAGTCGGCTTTTTTGAACATTATGGAACCCAAGTTGAACCCTGTTAATGTCTCATTTGGGAGCAAAACCCTTTTGCGCTTTTAGCCGTTTCTCATTTAAAGAAGTCGCGTGTTGAAGAGAATAGATTGTTTTTTAGTACGGCAAAAGCTTGTACGTTTAAATCAGCCATTTTTAAGGGCCCGTGGTGGGGGTGAAGTTATTTTTGATAAAATTGCTCCCGCTAGCACATTAGCCGTACCAATCAAGGAACCATTACGATTCAAAAGGGGGACGTACACTTTGCCTTGCCCGAGCTTTTTGGGCCTCGCCAGGGGCTTATGTGCGTTAAAGGGAGCCAGGATGCTTGGCGTGAACACATTAAAAAAATTAGAATTGGTCTCTTTTTAAAAATACAAAGCAGAAAATGGTTTTCCGTTTTATGACCGTGTAAAACTTTTTTAAAGGTGTGGGCTAAATGAACGAAACAAAATTTCAAACGTTACCTCACTGGGGTAAAACACGGTGTTCAAAGATCTCAGGGGAGGAAGTCCCATATGAGGGGCCACTCCTCCCGCACATTCCCTTTAAGGGCCCCTTGATTTTTATTTTCACGACGAAAGCAAAAACATTTGAGTCATAACACCTTGAAGCCCCTTTAAGTCTCGTACTTTTGCCCTGAAGGGGTGTGACGTTTTATCATAATAAGAGCACAAATTTTGAATCCACGTGCAAAAAGGGGCTACGCTAAAGGTTTTGTGCGGAGCCCATTTTGGGCTGAAAAAGAATGCAGGGGGTTGGTTGACAAAAAAGACGTGTTTTGATAATCATAAACGTCCCGGGTTTGCAGAGGTACATGTCTTGATGTCAAAGATTTGCGAGAAAACGGGCAATATTTCTTTTTTAAATAAAAGTCAAACATTCATACAGATTTATGGGAAAATTTTGGTAGGA
>JBCFYV010002921.1:0-31400 GCA_039000515.1 Timema cristinae
TCAAAAAAATTAAAAACCAAAAAATGGAAAGATAAAAAATAAAAAACTTCCCCCAAGGAGGGGTGTGTTTGGAAACCCTTTCGAGTGTAAATGTGCATAAATATATAGGTATGTTTTTTTCATTTTGTTCAAAAAAAAAATTCAGGACTGGCCTACCTATAAATTCAATTTTTTTTGCGATTAAGAAATTTTCGTGTTTAAGCGCCTGAATTGCTATTATTTAAGCCAGTTACAAAAAAATTTTAAAACATAAAACTCAAAAAAACATTATTAAAAAAAACCCCACATAATATTTTTATAAAGAAGAGACATCCAAGATGAGGGCAGCAGGTCTGAAAACAATTTTTGGGTTACGTAAAATTTTAAACCCAACCTTGGGGGAAGGGAGGGGCCCTTCAAAATGTAGAAATGTAGCAGAAAAGAGGGGGGGGAAAAAGGGTTAAGGGGGGGGAAAGGTTTTGTTTTCATGTCAGGCGCTGACCGTCGCGGCGACTATGCAATTTGATGACAAGGGTGAGGGGTAGGGGGTTTGGTTTCAAAATATAGGCGCTGATGTCGCGCCCCCGAGGCCATTTTTAAAAAAATTTTGTATTACTTAACCAAAAAAATTTTTTTTTGAAAATTTGGATGATAAATTGTCGTGAGGTGGTAATAATTTAAAAGGAATGGGGATTCGTTGGGGTTGGGGGGGCGGTGGCCCTTGGGGGCGAGCGCAGGCAAGTTCCCCAATAGCCCAAATCAATTTGGGATTTGTTGCGCCAGGTCTTTAACACTAAGTTGTTTTCCGGGCCCTACGCCCCCCCAAATCTAGGAATGGTATATATAGTAAAAAATTAAATTATTAATGTCATTTGTTCTTTTGTTATTTTTTTTTTTCGAGTGCTAAATTTCAGCCAAAAAGAAAAATATTTTAAACCCCATTCCATATTTTTGTCGGAAGTTTCAGAGTGGTAATGAAAAAAAAATATATTTTTCGAAAACCAAAGAAATGTGAAAATTTATTTATTTAATTTTAAAAGTCAGCAAAAAGGGTAAATAGCAAAGAAAATATGTTAAAATATATTTTTTTTATATCAAAAAAAAATTTAAACCCCCGTCTTCCCCCGTTGGTTAGCTTAAAAATACGTGAGTGTTTTTTTATGGTAAAAGGAGTTGAATTGAATGTGGATGTACCCATTTTATATGGAGGAAATGTTCGAAATAATTTGAAAAATACTAAATAGGTGGGTTGAGATTTGCCCTAAACCTCTATCGACAAAGGTAGAATTGGTAAATTTTAAAAACGTGAAAATGATTGTTTTAAAAATAATCGATTGTGTGGTTTTTTATTTTTTTTTATAAAAAAAAAGAGGTTTTTTTAAAGTAAAAAGTTGGTTAAGGGTTTTGGTTTTTAAGTAGCCTTAAAAACCCTTTCCCCAATTTCCCATCATTAAATGTAGTGGAAAATTGGTTATAAGTAAAAGGAAGGTTTGTTAAGAAGGTGGGAAAATTTTAGCTTTTTCCAATAAATCCAACCTTTTTAAAAATGAAAGGATTTTTTGATTTGGTTATTTTAATTTTAGGTGGGTTTTAGTAAATTGGTTATTTTAAAAGTAAAGTTTTTTAAAAGTTTAAACTTTTTTAAAATAGTTATAGGTGGCAATAAAAAATTTAAAATGTGTTTATTTTTTTTAAGGAAGAAATATGTAAGTTTAGATAATTGCATATGTGGGTTTTAGAAAAAAAAATATATAATTTATTTTTAGTGACGCCCCGAAATTTGGTTTTTTTTAGTGTTCTATTTAATCAAAGGTTAAGGGAAAGAAGGTGAATTTAAAAAATTGTGTACATTTTTGGGGGAGGTTGAAAAATATTTGGGGAAAAAAAATTTTTATAATGAAATTTTGATTTTTGAAAAATATGTGAAAGAATTGACAAGATATCGTTCTAATTTTATAAACTATTTATTCTTTAAATTATGTTTATTATTAAATGGCGCTTAAAGATTCTTCTTCTAAGAAGGCCAAAAAACATGAACAGTGCGTACGCCGTGACACCAAACCAAGTCGTTTGACAATATATATTTTTCAAATATAACTTCTTTCTCGAGGTTCGAGAGAGATTTTAAATGTAATTGAGTTTTTTCCCGGCTCCGAAATTCGAGTAGCACAGAGTGTTTTTGTTTGTATTTTGTTTTTTAAACTGAAATTTCGAAGCTTCCATGACGAAGGGATTATACAAAGGTTGGTGAACATTAAAATTAGTGTGTTCAGTTGGGAGTTGGGGAGTTGGGGTTTGGCGTTAGCAAAATGTCCCCGTTTGCGGTATAGTTTTAACATGATCTATTTTCGCATTAATTAAACTGATTCAGCAATAAAAAAATTCAAAGAAAGTGTATTAATAATAATTTTTCAATAGGCGCCATCCCCGGGGGAACGTCATTCCCGAAACGTTACAATTGGCTTCAAATCAGGGGCCGAATTTCGAGTACAGCAGAATTACCCCCGAGTAAGCACAATTACCCCGAGATACGAAATATATCCGGAAAGCACGAGATACTCCCCGAGATACAGCACAAGATAATCCCGGATTTCAGCACAAGTACGCACGAATTACTGAGTACAGAAGGATACAGCCGAATATCCGAGGTAAGCAGTAGAGGAAACACGAAGAGAGATAAGCAGTAAGCAACGCCCGGGGCCAGTAAGCAGAAGAACGCCGAGGACCAAGATAAGCAGTAACGCACCGAGGACCAGATAAGCAGTAGCAGCGTCGAGGACCGCAGAAGAGCTTACCCTCAAAAGGGACAAGGGGTGGAGAGAGTCTAAGAAGACAAAATAAGTCATCAACGAAACTTAAATTACATAGTGAACAATATATTTATGTCATTTGTGCATTTTGGGGGTGGAACAGTAAATTTTTTTTATATTTAAATTAAGGGAACATAATTAAAAAAATGGCAGATTCAAATGATAAAGTTTCGTTTGTAGCTTTTGAAGAGGTAGCGGAAAATAGACTAGGAATGTTAGTTCTAGAACAATCGATGAGGAATAAGAGAAGTGAACAGGACATTGGCAGTCATTTGCAGAGGGGAAAAGGAGAAGGGTAGGAAGAAAAGAAGAAATGTTTTAGTAGATGAGGAGAAAGAGAAAAAAGAGTAAGGAACAAATATGGAACAAATAAAGATTTAAATATTTTTAGAAAGTTACAAAGGAAGTAATCGAAAATGTTTAAAGAAATTAATCAGAAATAGATAAAGTAGCAAGAACCCAGAAGGAAATCAATCAAATAAAATATGCCCAATACCAGGAATTAATCAGAAAATTTGATACAAATCAGCTAATTTGAAAAAATCAGTAAGAATAAGTGTAAATAGAATTTAAAAAAGGAGGTTTGTGATCAGAGATTTGGTTTTGTAATCCCAAAAATACGACCCAAATTTGAGACAGTTCACAAAATTGCAGTACCGTTAATGAGGTGATAAAAAGGTATTAGAAGGGGAAAAATGTAAACAGATTTTGTTGAAAAGCATGAAATTAAGGGAAGGACAGTTCAAATTAATGGAACAGATTTCAGCTAAAAAAATAAAATAGAAACAGTAGAAAAGAATCAATTAAAGGGTTAAAAGGAAAGGTAGAACATTCAAATAACGTTAAGGTAGTAAACACAATGAAAAAGAAATAAATGAGGTAAAATCCCGTACTTTATTTCTAGCAAGACACGAATAAATTTTAATTAAAGAACAGATAGATGGGATCGTTAATAAGGCAGTAGACAAAATAGATAAAAAATAACGATTTTGTGGTTGAAATCAAACAAATTAGGGGAATCTAGTAACTTACACGATAAAATCTATTTGTAGGGGCTAGAGAAAAGTCATTAGCACTTATTCCAAATTTAAAGGAAGAGAGGAAACATTTCAGCAGTAAATATATAAATAAATAGAAAGAGTATTTAAAGGAGAAAGAAAAATGAAAAAGTCAAAATAGAGATATTTTTTCAGGCTTTGAAGATGAGGCGAAATCTGGGATGTATAGAGGTGAATGGGGCATACGAGCAGGTAGGGAAAATATTTTGGAAAATAATGGTCTCAAATATGCAGGATGATTTTCTACATTAATTTTTAATGGAAAATAAACGAAAGTTGGTATATGAGTGAATATTTCAATAAATTTGTAACACAGGCAAAATATTTGCGATACCCAGTGTAGAGGATAGATTGATAGGTCTTATGATCATTTCCAATCCAGTACAGAGTTCTCATTAGTATAATAAAACAGAACATCAAAGAAGTAGAGAGAGTATTAATGGCATTTGACGATGATATCAAAGAAACCAAGAATCAATGACAAACAAACGATTAATATTGATAGGATAGGCATCAACAAACCCTCAATTCAAGAAATTAATAATGGAAGATAGGCAGAGATATAAAATAATTATCCAATACCAGAGCAAAATAGAAATATCCACATCTAGAATAGATATCGACAGGATAGGAACAAGGACCTTCGAGGCAAATAAATTCGAGTGATCGACAAATTAATAGAAATAACAATACAGGTAACCCCAGATTCACAACCAATCAGTACATCAACCTCCAATTTTAATTATGTGCCACCTTCCAGGGACAACAAATTTAGATAGGTACAATCTAGACAAAGGAAACATAAAAAGTCAATCACGTGACAGTCGTACGTGATGAAGATTACAAGTAAAAATCGGACCACAGAACAATCAGCCTATTTAGATATGTTAGAAAAATGTAATACACAGGGTAACCCAAAAGAAGACTTGTTATTTGAAGCAACCAAAAAAACAAATATAGTAAATCAGTATCACTGAAATTGAAGAAAATTAGGGGCTATTAAAGTAAAAATGTTACTAGACACAGGATCAGAGGTGACAGCAATGTCACAAGAATGTTTGATGAAATAAAAAATAGTGATTTAAAAACGGCCATTCCGTATTACCCGTAACCAATACAGTAATTATAGGCGCAACAGGGACTAAAACACAAAAAGGTTTAAAAAAACAAGTATTAATTGAGGTTGAATAATAGTAATATAAAAATGAGTATATATTTCTTATCATTGAAAATTTAAATGTTCCAATTATATTAGGGTCAGATTGGCTAGCAGGATTGAGGTTGATATAAATTATCAAAATAACAGGTGCAATTAAATAAAAAACTTTTAATTTGAGTGTGCCATTTAGCGAAAAAGTTTGTTTCAAATATTCTAAGATACAAGTAAAGGGAATAATGAGCGATCAATTTCAACAAAATAATAAAAAGATTACAACAATTATCAGTCACTAGTCTACAAATACTTGGAAGATATAGAAAAAATAATTTGTAAACTGTCAGATCAGTACAGAGCAAAAACAAAAATTATTAGACGTAATGTGGCAACATAAAGAAATCTTTTCAGAAAAACCAGGATTAAATAATTTATACAAATGTAAATTGGAAGTATCAGATTATTCCCTTTCAATAGCAAATCATATCCTGTACCCTATAGCAGAGATCGCTGTAGAGAGAGCCTTAATCACATGTTGGGAATGGGATATAATTGAGCGGTGTAGTTCTGACATAATAAACCCATTAGTGGTAGTTAAGAAAAAAGATGGGGGTGTGAGATTATGTTTAGATGCCCGTAAAGTAAATCAAAATTTTAATTAATGATATGAATCACCCGCACCAGCGAATGAATTAATTCAGAAATTTGAAGGCTGGTAAATTTTTAACTTCACTAGATTTAGTCAGCTCTTTTTGGCAAATTGAACTAGAACCAGACTCTAGAAAATATACCCCTTTTATATACATGGAAGAACTTTTTGTTTTAAAAGAATGCCTTTCGGACTAACAGTATCAACAAGTAAGTTTATTAGGGGATTAGAACAGGTCCTAGGCCTGAGGTGCTTAGTTTTGTAACTCGGTACGTAGATGACATAGTGATGCATCAAAAACATTTGAGCAACTATAAACAGTTAGAATTGGTATTAAGTAACTTAAAACAGGAGGAATGACAGTCAATTTCAAAAAATTTCTTTCTTTGTGAACAAATTAACTTTTTAGGTCATTATATATCCCCAGAGGGAATTTCAGCAGATCAAAATATAAACCAGGTCAATTAGGGAATTTCCTACCCAAAGAACAAAAAACAATACAAGCTTTTTGGGTCTTATAAATTATTTCAGAAAAATTTGTCAAAACCATTCGACCTTGTGTACCATTACTAAATTTAACAAAAAGAAACAGGAATGGAATGGGGCAGTGCAGAAGATGCAGCAATGGACCACATTAAACAACAATTTGAAAAGTACAGTAACCTTAAACACCCTGACCTTGAACAACCTGAACATATGTTGTGCGCATCTGGATTGGCAATAGGTGCTGAGCTGTTTCAATTTGATAAAGAAGGAGACCGTAGGCCGATAGCATATGCTAGCAGAGTACTTCATGGTCTGAAGTTAATTATACAATTACAGAGAAGAACTATTAGCTATAGTATATGGATGTCAACAATTTAGAATTTATATTTATGGAAAACAACTACTCTATACACGGATCATAAGGCATTAATTTTTATTAATAAATGTAAATTACTTCATGGTCGCTTAACTAGATGGATCCTACTATTAAAAGAATATAATTTAACAATAAAATTATAGCAGGAAAAGCCCAAGTAATAGCAGACACTTTCACGCTATCCACCTGAAGGACAGTAGAAGGTACCTCGATAGGGAATTTAGAGTTTTAGTAATAAAAGAAAACTATTAATGAAACAGAAAATAAAATAAAAAAGGAATTACCAGTATGTCAAAGACAGGATAAAAAACTAAACAGGTGTTTACAGAATTAGAACAGTCGAACCCAAATTAGAAATTGCAAATAACTATCAAATTTATAATAAATTTACTTTTCAAAAAACCTCCATAGATAAAATTTGGACTATTTGTTTCCCACAGAATTAATAATAACTGTAATAGAGAATTGCCATCAACAGTACGTCATGTAGGGGTTAAAAAAATGTTATAATATTTTAAGAGAATCATGTAATTTTCCCAAGATGAACAGAACTATAGCAAAAGTATTAAGACAGTGTGACATATGTCAAAAACCAAAATCCCTAATGTAAAGTATGAGGGCTTAATGAAGAATGTATTAGCTGACCAACCGTTACAATTAGTTTTTGTCGATATATATGGACCACTACCTTCTAGTATTAGAGGTGTACAGTATATATTTGCTGTTCTAGATATCTGCACTAAATATGTTAAATTATATACAATGAGGAGAGCGACTGCCAATGCAGTCACAAATAAGATAATAAAATACTATGTAAAAGATGTAGGTATTCCCCAAACTATTGTTTCTGATCATGGAACACAGTTCACAAGCATAAAATGGAGGTCAACTCTAACAGATAACAAAATTATTGTAAAATATACTTCTGTATATCATCCCCAAAGCAATAGTGTAGAAAGAGTTAACAGAGAGATAGGTAGGTTTTTAAGGTTATTTGTCATGACAATCATGCTTCATGGGCAAATTATGTAGAAAGAATAGAAATTTGTCTAAATTCAATAACTCATGAAAGCACAGGTTACACACCTCAAGAATTAATGATGGGAAATAGACCAGTTAGAAACCTCGAGAAACTCTTCAGTTTCCACAAAGGTTAGAAAAGATCATCAAACTAAATTACATCTAGCAGTAAAAAGATTAAAAGATACAGCAGAGAAACGAACCCGGTACATGATAAAAAGATTCTTAAACCTATTGAATACGCAAATGGCCAGTTAGTTCTTGTAAAAAATCATCAATTATCATCAGCTTTGAATAAGGAGTAAAGAAGTTCTTTTTACTATATGAAGGACCATATCAGGTAAAATATCAAATAGGTCAAAATGTATACTTAATTCAAGACCCTGAGACTCTTAAGATTAGAGGTGTTTTTAATGTTACAGAATTAAAACCCTATTATAGCAAGACAGATATCTAAACATTTTTCAGCTACATTAATTATAAAGGATAGGAACAGGATTGTATTTACATGATTAAATAGTAAAATGACTATGCAAGAGTTCGAACCTGGACCTGTAGCACAATAACTAGAAAAAATACATGTCTTTGGAAAGCAGGTCACACTTTCTTGAACTGCGTGTATTTGAGAAGTGAGATAAGGAGGGTGACACACCTCAAAATGAAATTGTAAAGAAACCATAAACGACCAAACATGAAAGTGAGACTAATCTTTTAGTTTCTGAAAAGGAAGTTAAACCTTCTTTTGTAAAAATTGAGAGGGTTGTAAAACAAATTCTATACATTCATTCCTACGTCGCACTTAATACAGGTGGTCGGTCATCTATTGTATTCCTACATCGCAAAGCTAAGACGACAACACAAACTGACTTTGGCCACGAAAGATAAAATCACTTATTTTTATTTTTTTTAGTGCAATAAGTCAGAGTCAAACCCGGTACATTAAGTATAAAATCTATAAGTATAAAAATATAATTCTTATCAATTTAGATTAATAACATTTGGACTTAGCATAATTTTAGAAAGTTGTAATAAATCAAAATAGGAGAACAGATAAGGAGGAGGCATGGACCCTTAGAAGCATGCAAGGGATAACATCGGATAGAAGGTTAGGTGAGGGCTTGGATAAGTTTGTCAGCTGGAGGTGCGTGAAAGCCTGTAAATCACGCAGGAGAGATTAGGATCTAAGTATATTCTAAGAGTAGGTCATAATTTTTGTTAATTGTAAACTATTGTTTAGGTAATAATTTGAATAAAAATTAGGCTAAAGGCAATTTTGAGTTTAAAAAATTTATAATTTCAATTTAGAGGAAAGTTAGAGTTTTATTAATTAATAGACGATCTTGGAAATCTGAATAAATATATTATTTCATCAATGATGCATTTTTTTATAATCAAGATAAGGATTTTAATATTTAGTGGGGGGTTATTTTAATTCAATTAATTAAATGGCAATAAATTCAACGATTTTGATTCATATATTAAAGAAATCACAGAGTAGGCTGATAAGCTGAAGAGTAAGATCTAAGATATCTAGAGAATTAATTTAGATATGCAACTTGAGTGCTTATTACAGTATGTTAAGGTGAGTGGAAATAAGAGGCGAGTAGTCTTGTTTAAAAGCATTTTTTTCAGATAGTGGAGTTGAGGTCTTTTCATTGAGGTATATAGGTTGAGAAAGTGGAGTTGAGGTTTTTTCAGATATGGTCTTAGCTATGGGCAAGCCATGATCTAGATTAATTAATCGTCGTTATGAGTTTAAGGATGGCCCGAGGGCATCTAGCAGCGTTGAGGAGATTAGGTTTATTGAGTGAGGAAGTTGAGGTTTATTGATAAGGTGTATTAAGCCATGAAGAATAATTTCATTTTTATAAGTGTGAGTCAAAGGATCACCAAAGTTCAGGTAGCAGGTATTCACAAACATAGAGTTAGCACAACGCAACAAAAGTCAGTTTAATAAATGAGGCAGAGCCTAAGATTTCCACTATATAATATGCGATAAATATCCAATGGTTAATTCTGGATTAAAATTTAAAGATATTGAGGAGATTGTGAAGAAGTTTAAAAGGGTATTCTGTGATTACGTAATGTAATAATGCTAATGTATTAACAAGGATGAGAGCTAATTAGGGTGTTAGACCTAATTAGGCTACTATAAAAGATTTTATTATAATTTTATTTTTAAATGCCTAAGGCTAACAGGCAATAGTCAAAAGATTGTAATCAACAGAAAGATGCAGGTAAAGATTTTTTTTCACTAATGTGAAATTAATTATTCAATTAAGAAGGGGGAAAAAATTCAATATTTATAATGTTATATATGATTATATTTTTAAGATTAGATCCAAGATTATCGTCTATATATTTCAAATATTTTAAATTTGTTTTGAGTTAGGTATTCTCATAAATAAAGATTTTGGTAAGTGATTCAGATGTTCTGTTATTATCCTTTCTCTGTCCGAAACAATGTAATTATATATTTTTTAAGTAATTGGGTTTATTTTGTAAATTCTTTTTGTGTTTTTAAGCTAATTATTCAGTAAATGTATTTTAAGTGATGGCTCATATAGCGAATTTGGCCGTCAGGCTTTTAAGAGTATAATAGTGGCTCATATAGCGAATTTGGCGTCAGGTTTTTAAGGTATGTGTAGCATTAGAGTGTTTGTTAAGTATGTTAAAATAATAGTAAAAGTGGATCCGTGAAGGATCATCAAATAATACTAATAATTAAAAGTGATCCGTGAAGGATCATTGAAATAAAAAAGTGCAACGAAGTGTTTAAACCAATAAATAATTAAAAGACACTTTGATTAGTGACAATTATATTCCATTTTTTATTAACAAGTTTAATGTATTTTAATCAATCTTAAGGACGTTATAGCAACGAATTTGTTTTTTTAATAAAAAATAAAAAACTTTGATTAGTAATATTAAATTCAAATCTTTATATTAAATCAAATTTTTATATAATAAACTTAGATTATTTATTCAATTAATTGTAATTATACTTAACAATTTTATATCTTGATATTTGATTTATCTAATTTCAACTTTTAATTAACATTTTATATTTTAATGTTTGATTTATATAACTTCATAATATATTATAATTTCATGTAAACTTACAGTCGGAGAACACCATTCAAATAATTATCATTCAAGAACAACATTATACAGAGTGTTCCAAATTATTGGAATTTATCCAATTTGTGAAATGTTATACAGGATGTTTCAAAATATTGTTATTGTGAAATTTTATACAGGGTGTGCGAAAAATGATCATGTCGTCTTTTTTCGTCTTTTTATTTTTTTTAGCAAAGCGTATCAAAAAGTATACGACTAGGTCTCTACTTTCAGATACACTTTGGGGGGTATTGTAATGTACATGATTTGCCCTGAAAAGTATGTGAAAGCATTGACAAAATATCGTCCTAATTTTATAAACATATTTTTATTTCATTTAAATTATGTAGTATATTAAATGGCGCTAAAGCACTTCTTCTTCTAAGAAGGCAAAAGCCACTGAACAGTGACGTCACGCACGTGACACCAGCCAAGTCAGTTTGACAATATATATTTTTCAAATAATAACTTCCTCTTCTCGATGGTTCGAAGAGAGATTTTAAAATGTAACTTGAGTCTTTTTCCGGTCTCGAAGCTTCGAGTACACAGAGATTTTTTGTCTTGTATTTTGTTTTTTCTAAACTAAACTTCTCGAAGCTTCCATGACCAAGGAATATATACAAGGGATGGTGCAACATAAAGTCAGTTGTTCAGTGTCAGTTGGAGTTGGGAGTTTGGCGTCTAGCAACACCTGTCCGCGCTAGCCCGCGTATAGTTTCAACATGATCTATTTTCGCATTAATTAAACTATTCAGCAAAAAAAACATGTCAAAATGAAAAGTGTATTAATCATAATTCTTCAATAGGCGCCCCTCGCGGTAAAAGTAAAAACCCGAAGAAACCCTTCCCCAGTTTAAACCCCCCCGGAATAACCCCGTTTTTCCCTCATTGTCGTTATTATTACCCCAAATAATATTTGCCCTGGGCCCCCGAAGGGTTGAATGTGTTATACGTAAAGTTTCTTTTTACATTAAATTTTTTTTTTTGTTTTGTTTTTTAATTTGAGGGTGTTTTGGTTGGTGCCCCTTTTAAAAAGTACAGAAAACCCCAAAAAGCCCCTGGTTTTAAAGGGCCAACCCCGCCCCCCCAAAAGAATATAAACAATTTCCCCTCCGCCCGGGGCTTTGTGTTTAGGTTAGTTATTCCTTTTGGGTGTTTCAGGCAAGGGTTCCGAGTCAAGGAGGTTTAGTAAAAGAAAAATAAAGGGGGGTTAAAAATAAATAGTGGTGATGGGGGGCTTATATGAAAAAATGTGAGGAAAACAAAAAAATAAACTTCTTAGATTTCAAGTTAAAATTGTCCGTTTTGTGTGACAAAGAAATCAGGGGTCGAATTCTTGTTGGGTTTAATTGGTGATATTTATTAAGTTGGTTTTTTCATGCTGTGTAAATTTCCCCGTTAAACATGCCGTGAAGGGGCCAAATTTTAAAATTTTTTGGGTTAAAAAATTTTTCACCTGAAATTCCTTAATTTTTTGAAAATAAATGTTTTTCCAAAACCAAATTTTAAATTAAATTTGAATTAAATCTAAAATTTCTTTTCATCGGTTTATTTTATTTTTTTCTTTCCTTGCAAATTTAACCCTTTTTTAATACTTAAACTATTTTTTTAAAAATTTAAAGAGAAAATGGGCGGTTTGTTCGAAAATTGGCATATTAAAAAAGAGGTTCAAAGTGTTCTTGGTTAGGGTTTTTTAAAAAAAAAATATTTTAAATTCTTTTTATAAATTTAAAGGCTGAAATTTTGTTTTTTTTTGCGACTGTAAATCTATATAAGGTCCTTATAATTATTTATGTTTTGGCTATATTAAGGGGGAGGTTTTTGGGAAAAAACATGTTTTTAACCCTTTAAATTGGGGGTTAAAAAATTTAAATTTTTTTGATGGGTTTTCTTGTAACATTTCATGAATACTGGTTGATTTTGGGGGGTATCGGCGTTCGATCTTAGGGCAAAAAAATTTTTTATTTTTTACCCTGTGTCTCTCCCCCGTTCGGTATATGATATTTATTAATTATCTAAATGTGTAGGGTTGGGTTTTTAAAGTTCCCAAATTTTTGGGGGGGTTTTGGGTGTTTAAAAAATTAGGGAAAAAATTTTCAGTACAAACTTTAGGGATTTAAACCCCAATTTACCCATGGGAAAAAAAATAAATGAAAAAGCCGTAAATTTTACCAATGTTTAAATTTAAACCCGAAGGGGTTATTAAAAATTTTTTTTTAATGTTGATTATTTGGATTTTTTAATTTTTTATTAATAATATATTTCTTAAATTTTCTGGGTCAAAATTTTTTATTATTTACTTTTTAGTGGATCTAGGAGTGAAAACCTTTACCTGTGGAAAAAAAAGAATGCGATATTTTAAACGGTTATTTGTTTTAAGCCGAGAACAAAACCAAAAAAATCCCCTTTCCCTTTAAGTGTTTGAATGGGGTTTAAATTATTGTTGAATGTTAAATTTGCCATGGAAAGATTGGCGTTTATTTTGAAGCGATAAAAGGAAAAATTAGGTTTTGTGGAGGAGGGTTTCAAAGGAAGTGAAAATTTTGGTCAATACCGTGTTTTCCCAAAAAAAAATTTCGCTTTGGAAATTTAAGGGGAAAAGAAAACAACCCCAAAAAGTACCCGGTGGTAAAAACGGCAAAATAATGGGACAAGGGCCGCGATATTGTAAAGAAAAGGCGGGGACTTTTTAAAAAAATAGCATATTGCTGGGCGGGTTGGGGTTAACTTGTCCCCCCTACAAATTTTGGAGGGTTAAAAGAAAGGGGTTCCTTCATTTTGGCTTTAAAGCTGAGATTTAAAGGAATGGGCCCCCGGGGGTTTAATGAATTTAACAAGAAAATTTTAAAGGCCCTTAGATATTATAAAAAATTTGATAAGAAAAAAATAAAATTTTGCAAAGCAATTCACCTGAAAAGAAGGGAAACCCAAATAAATTTTTTTTAATTATTTGTCTTGCCCCCCAAAAAAGAAAAGAAAGGTTATATCCCGTAGGAAAGGTTGTTAGGCCCCGAAGGTTCTTTGGTTGATTGTTTAAAAAAAAGGTTTGCAATTTAACAAAAAGTAAAATCCCAAAAATTGGTTAAATTTTTTATTACCCTTTTTCCCTTAAGGTATAATTTTAATTCCCAATTAAATAAAATTGGGTGTGGAGTGAGAAAATTACAAAAAGTTTGTCAGGGTTGAGCCCCTTTGTAAAGGGAGTGGGTAGAATTTTTTTTTTTTGAAAAAGTTAAATGGGGCCCGGCAATACTCCAAAATTTCGGAATAAGAGTTTTAAAAAAATCTACACCCAAGGAAAAAAATTTTAAAACGTGGCTTAGATAAACTTTAAACCCAAGCAGCCCAAATTGTGTAGGAACGGCGCATGTCGTCACATTAAGGGGCCCAAAAAAGATATTATTATAATGAGAAAAAATAAAATTTTCTTAAAATTTTAATAATAAAAAAGAGGGAGAAATTTAACAAAAATTTAATAACCCGTAGTTAATTTGTAACCCCGAATTCAAATTTTTTAAATTAAAAACATTTAAGTAAAAATTTAAATTAAAATGAATAAATTAGTCCCAAATTTTTCCCTTTTAAGAAAATGGTTAAAAAAAAATTGGAAAAAACAATTTAAAACCCTAAATTTAACAAAGAAAAATAATACTTCTTTTGTAAAGGAAAGAATGATTTTTTGTTAAGAGCTACAGTCCCCCACCTCCCCCCTAAAAATTACAGGTAAAAATTTCAGTAGCCCCCTGGTTCTTTGGTGGATGCAGAGAGGTTTAAAACCAAAAAGGCCCAAAAAATTTTTAACCCCGCCGAACCAATGCCCGCCCCCAAAAAAGTGTTTAGAGCTATTTGTTTGAGAGTCCCCAAAAATTTGGTAAATATAAATGTTGACTGCGAAGTCGCCGGGGGAGCTGTCGTCAGCCCAAAAAAAGCCAAAGGGGTCGTACTGTCTGAAAAAAGGGGAAAGCCAAAGAGTTTAAAAAGGAAGGGCCCACGCAGAAATAAAAATAAGGGTTTTTAAGTAAATTTAACCCCCATAAAATAAAAAAATTTTCCCAAATTTTTAAAAAAAATTCCAAAAAAATTTTAAATTAAAAAAAAAAATTCTGCCCCAAAATTTTAAATTTAAAACCTTTGGATTTAAATAATAATCAAAGGAAATTTATATTTTCGATCCCCGAAAGCACGGAGGGAGTTTAAAATGTGACAAATTTTTTTAAAGGGGATATTTTTGTTAAATTTTATATTAAAAAAATTTTTGGTTTAAAAATGATAAAAGTTTGTCAACAGGACAATTTTGAGTTTGAGAAAAAGGATATAATTTAGTTGAGTTTAAATTTTGGAAAAGGTTACTTTAGTTGGGTATTTTGAAACAAACCCCTTTAAATTGTAAAGATCTTGGAAATAAAAAAAATGTATTTTGTTAAAGGGGGACTATTTTAAAATTTAAATTAAAAAAGATTTTAAAATCTATAAGATATTGGGTTTAAAACCTTAAAGGAATAGGAGTGAGTGATGATCTGAAAAGTAAAATTAAAAATATTAAAAAAGGTTAATTTAGTATACATTAAGTGCAATTTTTACGAAAATTAAAAAAATTGGAAAAAAAAAGAGGCCAAAAGTGTTTTTTTGTCAAGTAATTTTGAGGGAAAAACCCGGGTTTTAAAGGGGTTTAGGCGTGGTTAAAAATTTTGAAACCAAAAATTTTGTTCCAAAGGGCGTTTTGGTTTTTAAAATTTTAAAAATGGCCCCAGGGCATTCCCGTGTTTGGGGGTTTTGGAATTGGTTGGGAGTTAAGGTGTATTCATAATGGATTTACGATGTGCAAGTCGTGAACTATTTTTAATGAGTGAGTCAAAAGGAAACCCAAAGGGAAAGAGAGCGGTTTTGTCAAGGGAGTGCTAGCCCAAAGGGGGGGCCTTAAAATGGGTATCAGTAAAAATGAGGCCAAGCTTTTTTTTCCCCCAAATATGGAAAAATATCAAATGGTAAAATTAATTGAAAATTTACCCAAAATTTGGGGTTAAAAAAAATTTAAAAATTTTTGTGAATTTCGTAAAAAAAACGCCCGTATTTTGTAGCAGCAAAAAATATGAAAAGGCCTTTGGGGTTAGGCCAAATTTAAAAAATTTTGTTCAATGATAAAAATTTTTCAATAATGGGAAAGTATAATTGATCATCCCAAATTTGAAAGGAAAAAATTTATTTTAAAATTTTTAGGGTAAGTGATACTTATATCAAGCTAATTTCCATTTATGATTTAAAAATTTTTTTTTAAATTTTAGTTTTTTAATCCAAAGATTAGGGGAAAAAACTTTTATTTTTATTTCTTAAACCCAAATTGAAAGAGGAAAATAAAAGAAAAAAAAAGATAAAGTAAAATTAGAGGGTAAGTTGCCCCGAATCTAAACAGTGTTTTACTAGGAGGTAAAAAAAGTGAAAAGGGAGTTTTGACCTTGGGTGATTAACCCGGGTTTTTTAAAAAAAAACCCCCCAAAAAAAAGATTTTAAAAAATAAATGTTTAAAATAAGTTTAAAATTTTAAAAGTGGATTGGGTATGTAAATAAAGTAATATACCCTTTCCCAAAGGCAAATCTTTGTTTTTATGTAATAAATAAAAATTAATTAAATCTTGTTAAATAAAAAAATTGTAAAAAACCGTGCCCCCTTTTTTTTTTGTGTAAAAAGGAAAATAAAAAGAAAATTAAAAAAAATAATAAAAAGGAAATTCTTTTTTGTTTATTATCAAGATGAATTGAAAATTAAAAAATAGGAAAAATATAATGAAAAAAACAAAGTTATAATATATGGGGGATTGTTATAAAATAAAAATTTTTAAAAAAATGTTTCACAATCCAATTTAATGTAAAATACACTTACCCAAAAATTTTCATGTTTAAATTTTAAAAAAATCAAAAATAAAGGAAAGGATGCTTTGCAAAAATAAGAAAATGGAAGGGTTTTTAATGTATTATTATTAAAAAAAATTTTGGTGAAAGGGGAAAAATTTTTTTTTAAAGAAAGAAAGTAAAAAAAACCTTTTAAAAATTTCCATGGAGGTTTTTGGCCCTTTTAGAAGTAATTTATTATATTGACCCCAAAAAAATTTTTTTTCTTAAAAGATCAACTGTAGCATTAGAAAAATCTTGTGACATGCTGGCTCCCCCTTCCCAATAGGAATCCGCCCTTAAAATCAGTCGCCCCGAGTTTTTATTAGTTGGGTTTACAATGATGAAAAGGGGTCCAAAAAGCAAGGGGTAGTTCAATATAAACCCCTTTTTGGTATGAATACAAAATTTGTAACATAAACTATACAGGGCCCGGGGAAGGAAAAAACAGAACAATTATCAAAAAAGAAAAAACCCAAAATTTTCCAAAAAAAAACCCGTACATATAATATAATAAATTTTTTTCACCAAAAGGGAATAAAAAATTAAAAGTGTGCAAAAAAAAAATCTTTTTTAAATTTTATAGGAATAAATATTTCCCCCCCAAACCCAAATAACCGGGGGTGAAGAAAAGGGTAGTGATTTTGTACCGCAACTAGGAAAAAAAGGACCGTCCACACCGCATAAAATTTTAGTAATTTAACCCTTTTAAAAAATTTGGGGCCCGTTCCGGGTAAAATCTAATAAAAACCAAAATAAAAATTGTGCCCCCTGGAGATGTTAAATAGATAAAATTTAAAATTTATTAAAATTTGGATGTATGAAGAAAAAAAATCAATTTTTTTTTTATTTTACCCGGGTTTTAAAAATTTGAGGAGTTTTTTTTAGCCCAAATTTTGTAAGGTATATTTTTTGGCCCTTTTAAACCCAAAGGTTTTTAAAAATAAAAAGGGTAAAAAAGAAATAAAAATTTTATATACCTTTATTTTTATTTTTATTTTTATTTATTATTGCACCGCGTTTCCCCCCCGTTCGGGGTTTACGGGATTACCGAATGTAAAGGTAAGGTTTGTGAGATGAAAAAGGGGACTACAGTTTTTAAAAAAAGGGTCCAAACCCGTTTGGGGGTGGCCCTTTACATTCCAAGAAGTTTGTCAGGGGAAAGGGGGTTTGGAAACAAAATAAAAATTTTGGGGACGAGGTTGGCCCCAACCCCCGGACAGAAACCCCAATTACCCCCGATTTTAAATTTCATAAAAATTTTTAATTTTGCATTAAATTTTTTTTCCCTTTTATATGAAGAGCCCTAGTAAATTTTTGTCCCTTTTTTTGGGCTAAATTTTTGTTTGTTTTTTTGGGGGGCGTAATGTTTTTTCAGGGCTTTAACCGCTTTTAAAGTTTGTCCCTAAATTTTTTGATCTTTCCCAAAATGTTTTTTTAATTTGGGTAGTTTTGAAGGAAAATTCAAACAGTCAAATTTTCGTTTAAGGTGTTTAAAAAAATAAAAGCCCCCCTTTAAAAAATAAAATTTGGGTTTTTTATTTTTCCCGGAATTTAAAAAAAAAGGTTAAGGGGCCAAACACGCTTATGCGACCCCTTTTAAAACTGAGGTGTGAAATTAAAAAATTTTTTTTCTTGTTTACGTTCAATTTTTGTTGTATGTTTGTATGTTTTGTTCGTTTTCGCGGTTTGGTTTAAAAGGTTTCCCGTATGTTTTTCTTTTAATTTGCTTCAGAAAGCGTAAAAGGAACATAGAGGACCCAAAAACGAGGACAAATTTTGATTCTGGAAATTTTGGGGTGTGGGTTTTTATTTAGCTAAAAATTTTGGGAGAATTTGTGAAAGGGCGATATAGGCCCCGGGAAAAAGCAGAAAATCGGCGGTGGGGAAAAAAAGGAAAAAGTGAAAATCAAAAAAAAACAGTGATTTTATTGAGCTTGTGGATCGGACCCTTTTTATTTTGGAAAATTTTAAAAATTGTTTGGTACCGGGAAAGAATTGGGGTTTTAAAAACAATTTTTTTGTATGGAGTCCAATTTTTTAAAGGAAACCAAAATTGTTGGCAACCCAATTTTTTCCCATTTTCAGAATTTAAGAAAGGGTGTTTTGGGCAGAAAGTGAAAAAAAATTTTAAACCCTTGTAAAAATTCCAATTGTTTTATAATTGTAAGGACAAAAGGTTTTACAACAATGGGGAAAGGGGGTCTTCATAAATTGGGGCTGCGGTTTTAAACCCGTAATAAAACTGGGGTAAAAAGAAAAAATGAAAAAAAAATTTCCCGAAGGGTAATTATTCTAAGGGGCAAGCAGGAAAAAATGCCAAAAGAAACGAAGAGTTGAAAGAAAAAATTTGTAAAAATTTTAAAGGTTGGCATGGTATTTAAAAGGGAAAAGCCCCAAAAGAAGATGAAGAAAATAAAAAAAAAAAAATGAGTGATGATTCTCTCTGGTAAGGTGTGCATCTCTATTTTTTGGAAAAGGGCGAAAAGGAAAAAAATCTGTGTAGTTGGCAGACTTGGGGCCCCAAACCCGCTTGACTTTCTGGTGTTTATTTTCAGTGAACTCGCCGGGTTTTAAGATAAAATTAGTTTAGCCGTGTGTTTGTTTTAGAGGTATTGGAAATATAAATTTTTGGGGGAAGTGATAAAGGCCCAGGCAACCAGAAAATTTACCCAGTGCTTTAGTTTGGTCTGAAAAAATTTAAATTTTTGTGGAAGCGTAATGACAAAAATTCCCAAAACCCTAGCTACCTTTTCCCCTGTGAGGGGCCCGAAAAGGGAAATTGTGGTTTCCGCGGGGGTGTTTTGGCGCGTTTGAATGCTTTTTGGTACCCGTTTCTCCAAAAAGAATTTTTGATAAGTTTAAGCCCGAAGTGTGGGGCCCCAGGGTTAGGGCACATTAAAGTCCCGTTAATTTAAATTAAAGGAAAAATTTTATGCCTAAAGGTTTTAAAAAATCAATACAAAAACCCAAAAATTTTTTTGGAAGGTTTTTGATATGGGAAAACAAGCTTTCAAGCCACACCCATCAAGCAAGAGACCGAAAGCTGATAATCCCAGTGAAAAGATTTATTCGGATGTCTGCGGTACAGTTAATGTACAGTCACCGGTGGTTCAAAGTATTTCTTATTGTGTAAGGATAAATACTCGGGATACCGCTCCTTATTTTTCATGTGTCACAAACAATAAGTGTTTACAAAGTTCAAAAATTATGAAGCTTTTGTGACAAAGAAGACGGTAGAAACATAAAATGCTACGTACAGACAATGGCAGAGAGTATCTGTCAAATTAATTCAATTTTTTTCTGAGAATAAAAGGAATTCAATTTTTTTTCTGAGAATAAAAAGAATTCAATTTTTGTCTGAAAAGAAAAGGAATTGTTCATGAATATCAACACAGTATATTCATGAGCAGAATTTTCAGGACGAGCGTGAAATGCGTACCCTTTGTGAAAGTGCCAGATCTGTGCTACTTGCTAGAAACCTTCCAGAAGAATTATGGGCTGAAGCTGTTCAAAATCTGTGTATGTTTTGAATCAAACCATCTCAAAACAATCTGTTGGAATTACTTCCTACGAGAGGGGGTTTAATGAAAAGCCAGAAATCAAAACATGTGCGAGTATTTGGTTATGATGCATACATGCATATACCCAAAGAGACAAGCAAGAAGTTTGACCCAAAGAGCAAGAAAATGATTTTGTTGGAAAGTTTATTGATAATTCCAGATAGTTTAAAATTGACTAGAATTAAACAAGTAATAATCAAGTAGGTTTGCATCCATCCATTGCTCTAGAGTTTATCTGGCCAATCTTAGATACACGGTCTCAAACGTCGCTCCCCCCCCCCCCCCCCCCCCCCCCCCCGCGTCATAAACGCCTTAGACCACGCGACCATCAAACCGGGGGCCAACCACCCAATGCACACCACATTTGCGAGAGTGAGAAAAAAAGGGTGGTTTTGCTGGTTGACCTGATTTTACTAGCATAGCTACGCTTTATCAGAATTATTGGGAAATGCACCAGTAGTTTGCTAAACCAAACTTATTCATTCTGCGCCATGGGATAACCACAACCCTAGAGATAGAACAGCTAGTGTCGTCCTTCCGAGTGAGAAAAAAGTTTGTGTACCCGCACTTGCTATCCAAAACTGATTCATTTTGCGCCAAAGTGTACCACATTTGCATGAACAGACATAGCAGAGCGTCTACCCAGCAGTCCATCCTCATCGGCAGCTAGAAGGTGTCTGGTGGATAACGGGACTTACAAAGGATCTTGTGCGCATCGGGCACGCTGATGTGTATTGGGCAACCGCTGCCATTACAGTCGGCACTCACCGAATGCACACCACATTTGCAAGAGCTGGAAAAAAAGGGGGGGTTATGCTGTTCGACATGATTTTTCTAGCTATAGCTACGCTTTATCAGCATAGGATAGGGAAGTGCACCAGCATTTTGCTAAACCAACTTATTCATTCGGCGCCATGGGGTACCCACAACCCGAGGGCCAGCACAGCTAATGTCGTCTTTTCCAAGTGAGAAAAAAGATTGTTGTACCTGCGCTTAATATCCAAAGTTATTCATTCTGCGCCAAAGTGTACCCACATTTGCATAAAAGACATAACAGAGCGTATAACCAGCACGTCCACTCTCATCGGCAGCTAGAAGGTGTCTGATGGATAACTGGACTTACAAAGGGTTTTTATGCGCATCGGGCATGCGCTGATGTATATTGGGCCACCGCCACCATTACAGTCGGCACGCCCTTTGAATTGCTATAATTGACCTCGAAATCATTACAGTCGGTCATTTAAATTTGTGATTGGCTTCAATAATCATCAAGATGAGTTTCGACGCGCTGGAAAATTGGATAAATTCAATGGTAACTATTTAGCTTATTACGTCTTTGGTGTACAGCTGTATTTTCCTCTTTAATAGACTGGCAAGAAGATGAATCCCGGATGTCTGTCGAGGCAGTCCAACCGATTGTGCCCAATAGCCTGGACCAATTGATTTTTTTTTTACCGAGGATGGAATTTTCTTGGCAGAAAAACGACTTGTCCATGGGTAATTAGCGTCCTGCGTTAGATTTTAGAGACTTGGCAGTGTTTTTTTCCTTGTTAGTAATTAATATTATTTATATGATTTCAGATTATTAAATTCCCCACAATCTGGATGCCATCTTGAGGGAACACGTAACGCCTGCAAGAGGGCTCACAGGTTGGTTGTGTGCGGGCGCCGTACCTGGAGAAAGGCGATGCGTAGGTGGGCATCGGAAAGGTTAGCAACGATTCACCGATGTTTGAGATAAATTGGAAGCGATAGATCACTAATATGAAGAGTACCATCTAAAAGTAATAATGCTATAGCACTAGTTTGGAAATAGACTATTTGTGTGCGCTCTCTTTATCCCAAACACCTATTTCGTCAGCATACCAAAATCTTTTGTCAGCTGACCGTTTCGAGAAGGTTGTCAAAGACAGAAAATTATAATTGTCGCTTTTAGACAATTATTAAATTCACGTTTACAATGTGCTGGATCAAATTATTCAGCCACCACCTTAGTGCATGTGATAGAGTGTCTGTATAGTAAACTATTGGTATCGGGTTCATTTCCCGACAGGGTTGGTTTGATAAATTATCATACAACTGCAAGGTTTGTGGATGTTATAGTCTTAACATTTTATGAATAAAAAAAACGTGGCTCAAGATTTTAGACTGAAAAAAAAAATAACGGTTATAAATTAAATTGTTTTTTATTTATTTCTAAAACAAAATTATTTCCACCAAGAATAAACTTAATTCTGTCCACTTAACTATTTTTACTAATTTGTGTGAATACATGTATTCCCTGCAAATACCTTATTTCATTTATGACTTGTGTGTGGCTTTGCTTGCTTATCGAGCCAACAGATAGCGTTGAAAGCTTTATCGACCATTAATACGGTTTTAAAAAGGGGAAATTATGTGTTTTTAAGTTTACAGATATTTCTTACAGGCATCCAGGAGAAATTATATTGTTGATTTAGCCGATCATTAAATTGAGAGAGATAGACAAACCCTATATGTTTGCCGAGCCAAGGGACCATGGTGCGATTCCAAACATGGGGGTGAAAATAAGGGTTTCACTGTCTGGACCGTGTTTGTAGCGTATGTGTGTGTATGTGAGGTTGTGCTTGCGTATACGGGCCAAAGATAGCATTGAAAGCCTCTTTCGAACATTAATACGGTTTTAAACGTGATAAATTATGTGTTTTAAGCTTACAGATATTTCTTACAGGCATTCAACAGAAATTATATTGTTGATTTAGCCGACCATTAAATTGAGAGAGAGAGAGAGAGAGAGAGAGAGAGAGAGAGAGTGAGAGAGAGAGAGAGACAAACCCTAACATTTTTATCTAGACAAGGGAGCTGGTTCATTTCCAAACATGGGGTAAAATGAGGGTTTAACTGCCCTGGACTACATTTTGTTGTTGTCCTGGGGTGTATTTATTACACACACTTTGTGAAAGGTCTCGAGTTCGATTCCTTTATGGGTGAAACTGTAGGTTTAACCCTTGATAGTGTTTAAAATAACTTTTCTGAACTAAATTTTTCAGTTGTATTAGGGTTAAAGTGTATTTATTACACACATGTTGCGAAATGTCCCAGGATCGATTCACCATATGGGTGAAATGTAGGTTTAACACTTCATAGTGTTAAAATAACTGCCATGGACTGTATATTGTAGTTGTACTAAGGTTCGAGTGTATTTATTACACACAGTCTGTGAAATGTCCGGGTTCAATTCTTGGCATAGATGAAAATGTAGGTTTAACCCCTCATAGTGATAAATTAACGGCCCCTGGACTATATTTGTAGCTGTACTAAGGTTCGAGCGTATTTATTACACACACTTTGCGAATGTTGATATCAGTAAAAGCAATTATGTTTAGGAAAAATAGTAACATATTATATTAATACCGAAAGTAGATTGAAATTGAAAAGTATTATACATTTTAAATAGAAAAAAATACGCACATGTTTGGAACAATGTTATTTAAAGTGCTTACTTTGACACGTGCCTTTGTGTTATAGTTATAATGGAGGTGGGAAATAGCGGGACGGTCCTCCCACCGGCAGCGAGTCCCCATCACCACACCGCAGGAGCACCGCCTCTGAGCCATGGAGACGGCGCTCGAGCCCAAGTTGTTGTAGGCCAGACGAGGTCCGTTGGTCCTTCCGCAACCCATGGTGGCGCAACAGTGGGACCGTCTTAAGCCCGCAATAGGGATTTGGCCCGGTAAGCCAGGTAGGTGGCGCCCTGTCGAATGGTGTCCCTCTTAGAATCGTCAAGGAGAGAATTAAACAATTGAGGCATTTCTTTTATGCTGGTAGAGAAATTACCGTATATCTTAGTGCTCCAGCTAGCAATCGTGACGCATTTAAGGTGGCTTGAATAAAAAATTACTAATTTGCTCAATCGGCTGCAAGACCATGGCGTCAGCGCCGATGACCATGTCGGCTTAATTTTGAATAGCACGGACTCGACGGACTCGACGTAGAATCCTGTATACGTCTCATTTAAGCGCGCGGATCAGTAGACGCTTGAGCGTGCTTAATAACGTAAATCATGTGTTGCAAAGTAATAGTTTGCCTTTGAGTCAAGCACCACTGTACGATAAACTCAGCCATTTTAAGGAACCTCATGGGAGTGCACGTTATTGTGATAAACTCTCTCCCGCTAGCACATATAGCGTAAAAACCAAGGGATCATTACGATTCAAAAATGGCGACACACTTTGCTTGCCTATGCATTGGTTGTCGCCAAAACTATGTGTGACGTTAAAGAGAACCAGGATGCATGGATGTGAACACCATTAAACAAATCAAAATTGGTCGTCTTATTCTAAAACTCAAAGCAGAGGAACTATGCCATGATGCCCGTGTGATCTTGTGAAAGGGGGTGTAATAACTGAAATGAAACAATTTCAAACATACCTCTCCAAATACAAAATCATAGTGTTCAGGGAACGTCGGGGGAGGCAGGTCCTATATGAAGAGCCTACTGCTCCCAAAGATTCCTTTAAGGGCTACTTTGATTTGTATTTTCACGATGATAAGCAAAACCATTTTGATGTCATAACATCTTTGACAGCCGCATTTAAGTGCTCGTACTTTTTCCGTGACTGCCGTGCTCCTTTCAGTAATAAGAACAAACACAAATGAGAATCCGCATGCATAAAGTGCTACGCTAAAGCGGTTTGTAGCGGGGGCCAATCTGTAGTATTTAAAGACTGTGGGCATTGGTTCACAAATCAGACATGTTTTGATAACATAAACGTCCCGGTTTTTGCAGAGGTCACATGGTCGGTCTGTGATGTCAAAAAGGTTTGCGAGGTATGCGGGCAATTTTTCAGTTTGGAAAAATCAAATTAATCACATAGGTGTTACGAGACTTTTTGTAGAGTATGGAATACATATGTTCTTTTGGTCATTTCTGTTTATATGAGAAAGCCCCATCAAAACCGTACTTGAAAAGAGCAATTTCATGTTTGTTTTTTATGATTTGAATGCAGGCAAGAAACGCTTTTTCAATGTGCGGTCAACACATACTTTCACGAATCCAACCCCTGTGTCGTACGGACGTGTTAAAAGGCATGCGTTCATGATAGATGCTAATGACCATCAATGCACAGAATGTGGGGGGCGATAGGACTCGCATATTCAAGGGTGATACCACAATAGCCCAATTTTTTTATTTATAGAGCAAATTAAACCATCTAAATTTAAGGATATCTCAATCCTAGGGAATAATGCGAAATCCTATGATGGAAAATTTTATTTTAAAGTATATGATGGAGGTTAAAAAATGGACTCCAGAACTTGTAATGAACGATGGAAATCATGTCCATGCGTTACGGTCCGCTCCACTTATTGACTCGCTGAACTTTCTCCGATGTCCTTGTCCAAGATGCCAAAAACATTTGGCTTGGACGAGACTTTGGCCAATGGACATTTCCCCATTTTTAAACAAAAAGGAACGCTGGATTATAGGGGTCACTTAGCGCAGAGGAAGACTACGGCATCGGTGAGATGTCGGTTGAGGAAAGGTAGACTTTGAGATGTGGTATGACGCGTTGGTCAAAGAAAATTATGTCTTTGATTTTAAACGCGAATTGGAACTGTATTGTGTGAAAGATGTAGAGATCCTACGGAAGGCCCACCTGAAGTTTAGAGACATTCTCATAGAGAAATAAAAGGTGGTTCCTTTCAGAGAGGCGTGTACGATAGCTGGATTGGCCATGTTGGTTTACCGCCGAAGTCATCTGAAGGAAAATACCATCGGTATTATCCCTAACGGTGATACCGGTTTTCAGACCAACAGTCGCACGTCGCTGTACAATGGACTTGCTGAAGGCTATCAAAGCGATGTCTCTTATTATTAATGAGGTAACAGCTGTGAGGAATATGTGTTAAGGCGACGTGTAGACGGCGTTGTTAAAGCTGGAGATACCACTACAGTCTTTCAGTTTTGAGGCGTTATGGCACGGGTGCACTCTATGCTACCCTGACAGGAGTACCCCTATCAAAAATAGTCCTCACTAGACCATGGAGACGCACTATGAAGCGACCATGGCTTGTGTTGAAAAATTAAACAATGCTGGCTACACGGTCGTAGAGATGTGGAAGTGTATGTTTAATGCTATTAAACTCACCGACAAGGACTTGAAACAATTTGTACTCCAGCACGAGGTGTATACCAAGGAGCTCTCAGCCCCAGGGATGCATTCTTTGGCGGGCGTACAAATTGTATCAAGCTCTTCCACGAAGCAGAACTTTCTTGTGGAGAGAAGATAAAGTACTTGGATGTGTCTTCATTGTATCCCTACGTTTGCAAATACAAAAAATACCAAATCGGCCACCCAAAATTTTACTTGGAACAAAATTTTCTGTCTATAGATCAAGTAGAAAGCATTGCCATATTACATTGATGCCTCCGCGGGATTTATTCATGTCCGTATTGACTACACGGATGCACGACAAGTTAATGTTCATCTTGTGCAAGAAATGCTGGGAGGAGAAAAAACCAAAGCGCGTTGTCAGCACAACGACAGAAAAGATCACTGGTTGACAGGCGTCTGGGTGATTGACGAGATCTGGAAAGCCTGTTGAGAAAGGCTACACCCTTGAAGCAGTACACGACAGTGTGGGAGTACAATGTATCTGCTTACGAACGTCATACACGTTCTGGTGGATTGTTTAACGGGTACATTGATACTTTTTTGAAATTAAACAAGAAGCCAGCGGAAGGCCAGAATGGTGTACTTCATCACAAGAGTAAAAGTTAGTTTATATTCAAAATTATGTGGAAATGGAAGGAGTAAAACTCTATTCGGCTCTGTTTGTAAAAACCTGGTCTCCGCACTCTGGTTCAACTCTTTTTAAATTCATTATGGGGAAAGTTTGTGCAAAGACCCGATTTTACCATACGTAGCCGTTTATAACGACTATCAGAGCATCCACAGTACCTGACGGATCCGTACATCACCGTGTATAGCGTCATTTATGTAAATGATGAGGTTATGCTCCTCAATTACAAGGATCGCGTGACAAGTTGCGCCCTAACCCTAACATGAGTGTGGCGGTGGCATGCAACACTACTGCTATGGCTAGGTTGCACATATACAGCATCCTTGAACAATTGGGGGTCCGCGTTTTGTATCATGATACAGATAGCGTTCTATTCACTGAAAAGCCGCGGCAAATGGCGCCCACCAACCGGAAACTATTTAGGTGACTCACTGACGAACTTCAGGATTACGTTACAGGAAGCTAAATTAGCGCCTTTGTATCTGGTGGTCCCAAGAACTACGCGTACCGAGTTTGTGTTGGTGGCGATATTGCCAAAATAAAACGGTGTGCAAGGTCCTTGGGATCACATAAACTATTCAACCGGAACTACGTTAATTTTGACGTTTTGAAATCGATGGTCATGAACAGGCTGCGGAAAGATACATAAGATAATGATCAATATTGTAAGAAAAGGTCTTGCGACTGTATGTACCGCTTTGCAGACTAAAGTCTACCGGCCCGTGTACACCCAAACGTTGGATAACCTATGATTATAATACGTTGCCGTTTGGGTATCAGAGTCCTTGTAAACGCACTCGCCACGACTAAAAGGTGATCATTTAGACGGGCTGATAATCAACTTTTTTTCTTTCACTCTAGACAATTCCACTGACATACCATTTTTAAAAGATTCTAGATTATTTCATATTTTTCTGCATGAAAACACGCATATTTTTTATTGATTTATTTTATGCACCGGATTCCTTTTTGTATATTTTTTATTCACCAGTACAATCCTCCACTACCTGATTTTTTCTAGTCAATTAGTTGTTTGTATATATATTTATTTTAATTCTATTCAAATCTAATAAACTGTTTGTATAATATATATATTTATTTTAATTCTAGTCAAATATAATAAACTTATTTTAATATATATTTATTTTCTTTTAATTGAAACCATTCTATGTATATATTATATTGAACCATCTTTATTTTATATTTAGTACCGGGGCCCACTATTCCCAGTAGGGTTATAAATATATATATTGTAAATATTCTCGTATACTTTTCACTGGGTGTAAATAAATATTCAATGTATACTTTTCATGATTGTAAATAAATATTGTAAAAAAAACAGTTATGTTTGTGTTTTAACGTTACACCCGCAACTCCCTCCTATCCTATAAATAAAAGTTCATATAGCTTATAAGATCAATCTCAAACATTATGGACATGTTGAAAACATCCATTTTCGGCCATCATATGCGGCCCTTCCGGGTGGAAAAGTCACATTTTGTAGCAGACTTTACCCGTCACTTGGACACAATGTGTGACGTTAATTTGATAAAATCCCCATGGTAAATTTTGCTTTATGGCAACCGGGATTTTAAAAAAGATGGGGAAAGTCCCTGCGTCTATTCTGTAAGGGTTTTTGGAAATGGATGACATCTCTAATGACTCTCTACAGCTGATTATCCTGGACGACCTGATACGTGAAGCCAACGAAAATGGTCATCGATCTTTTCACCAAAGGATGCCCCATCAAAATATAAACGGATGTACCTTACACCAAAATATTTCCACCGGGGGCAATGGAAAAGGACTTTTCCCTTTAAACGACATTTATGGTGCTTTTTAAAAAACCCCCGGGGATAAGAAGATCCACTTTGCACGCAAGTCTGCCTGAAAATCCCCGTGTTTTAAAGGGTTCACTGATGCTAAAAAGTACTCCAGGGTATTATTTTTAATTTTCAAACAAGGTCCCAGAATAGTTAGATATAAACCCCCCAAAATATGGGTGCTGCTTTGTAAAACGGCCAAAAGCTTAAAAAACCGACACCCCCCGATTACAGAATTTCAAACCCATGAGTCCCAAAGTGTAAAGAGTCCCTCTGCTGCGTGCGATGTATAGCTGAACCCCGCACACCTAACGCCTTTTGAAAACGGCCGACAAGAAAGGGAAATTAAACCTTTTTGCGGGTGGCCTAAAACCTTTAAAAGGGCTGTGCGTTTGAAAAATGCGATAGAAAAGTTAGTGCTAAAAGCGGGTTTGCGCAAGCTGGTCAAACGAGGGATAGGGAAAAGAAAGATGATACTCGTTCAAAAGGGCGAGCGTTCTTGACCTTATTTTTACCCCAAATTTTAATTGCAGTGTCCTCGGTTCCCTTATTCAAAATTAGAAAATGGAACACCCGAAAAGAGATATTGGTGTTTCGGGAAAAAATTCACTTTTAAAAAGCAAACCCCAACAAGTGGATCGCAACAAATTTAGTTGTCCCCAAGTTGGGGCAAAGAAATGGGAAAAAAACCCCCGCTTTTAAAACTTGACAATCTAAATGACTTTATACTTTTTGGCTACAGGCTACATGCACTTTATCAACACCCTCCAACGTCTGAAAATGCACCACCTCCACCCGAAAATTGTCTGTCTTCCCCTCTTTTCTGTATTAATATTGTACCAGCACGGCACGTAAAAAAGCTAAACTTTTTCTAAACATATTTTTCCCGAGACGGCATCTCTTGGGACTCAAACAGAAAGTGAGTATTCACGATACGCCCCTCCGTGGAACCCTATTGTGGGTTTTGTCAACGATCTTTTCAGAGCAAGAAGAACCCGCGAACCGTGGGGTGGCGAGAGTTTCTCACGGGGCTGCAAAAAATAAAAATTCCCAAAGTATTTATTGTAAATCCGAAATGTTTGGCGCCCATCGGAGATCCGACGCCCGTACCACAATCACTTACACTGTCGCAACGCTCTAAGAATGATAGAAACTGAAGAGGTTGGATGAAAACAGGTGGCTGCCGTTCCGAGCTTAATGGCTCGTTTAGCTGACATCTTTTACGACCCTTCTCATCCTGCTGGGTTAGCAGAGGCGGCGTCGCTCAAAAAGGCGTCCAAGGAAGATCCCGAAAAAGTACGAGAGTGGCTTCGTGCGCAGGACGCTTATACCATACACACACACCGGTAGATTGAAGATGGACACGCACACCATAAGACGTGCACTGAAACATACCCGTGGTTCCGTTCTGTACGGTCGGGTCTTTTCCTGTGATCAACTACCGCAAGAATAGCTTGACCATCCACTCTAGTCATCAACAGTGATCCACACACCAAGCCTGGGATGCATTAGGTCGCCATCTTTATCGACAAGATGGCGTGGGTGAATCTTTTGTCAGTTATGGTTTTCCACCCAGTATAAAGTCACATCTGGCATTTATACGCAAAAACACATTTCGCACGTCCCATAGCACGCTACAACTTCAAAGCATCACCTCAGACGTTTGCGGCCATTACTGTCCCATGTACATTCTCTATCGCGCCCAGAACATTCCGATGAAAACTTTCCTAAGCCTATTCTCGCCGTCTATCATAGAGGCAACGACGCTAAGGTGGTGAGATATTACAACACGTTTTTCAAGACTGTAGTGTCCTGCCACCCCTCAAGAGGTTGCGTCCAATCAGAGTGCACCTATAAAGGGGCGTCTCGGTGGCGTGCCGACCTTATCCGCGACAGTCGTCGAAACGAACAAACATCATGGATTGTCTAGACGTTTGGCGCCCGTAAAGAAAAGCGGTGAATTCGCTCGCCATCACCAGTATTTTCAAACACTTATTTCCGCTGGATGGAGTCGACGCCAAGCGAGTCATCGTCGGCATGACCGTTAAGAACATCTTTACGCTCTATGTCAGCTAGAAAAATGTGGAGGGAACTGTGCTGTGTCTAACCGTACAGAGTGGCAAGAACTGGGCAACTACAAGTGGGTCATATCAAAGTTTTTCAGCAACACGTAAACTTCCACAGAAGATTAGTCTCACTAATCATGAATCTCTCTGTGACGCATGTGCGGTGACCGTTATGGTCGTCATCAGCGAAAAAACAAGACGCTGGACTGAAGCAAGTCGCCTATATAGCACCTATCTTGGTGCGTCTTTGTGATGTATGGGACCTCATCGACGTTGCCGTCGACCGACGGGACATGTGGTCGCCACCCGTCGCACGCTATTGCCACATTTTATCGACACACTCGTCGTGATGTATGCGACACACTAACAGAATCATCGGATGTCATCGATCTCAAACAGCCTACGGTGGAAACGCACATCAATAACCTGGATCTTATCAGTGCTACTACTATACACGTCAATTTGTCATTTAGAGTATTACAAGCTGGATTGTGAACTAAAAATATTTTTGCCAACGCATCTAAGAGACACTGTAAAAAAAACGTATGAATGAATATATGAGATTCCTGTAAAAGTGTATATAAAAATTATGTATGCTGTCTTTAATGTTTAATAAATTTTGTTTTGT